>JAOEHI010051979.1:0-48081 GCA_025447815.1 Percopsis transmontana | reverse complement strand
TGTAAAACTGGTGGTTAACCGGTTCAACTGTTGACAAATGTACTAATTGTAAGTCGCTTTGGATAAAAGCATCTGCTTAATGCTGTAAATGTAAATGTAAATGTAATGAACGACGCTTGTGAAGGAATATCTTTTTTTCCTTTCTCTCTCTCTCTCTCTCTCTCTCTCTCTCTCTCTCTCTCTTTCTCTCACTCACTCACTCACTCACTCACTCACTCACTCTCACACACACACACATACACCTAAAGTGGTCTGAACTGGCAAGCCCCTAGTGTTTATAAGATGTAACTGCACAAACTCTGGGGAAATGGACAGGCTCTCCTGCATCAATCATCCTCACACTGAAAGATAAGCCTGCAGCAAAACACACTTCTGGGCTTTTGCTGTGGCATCAAACACCTGTATTCCCTCACAATGAGTCAAAACCCCCATGAATGGGCTAAACAATGTCTAGGCTAGTGTAGTTTAGTGATGCTGACCTTGATTGTAAAGCATTTGGCTTTTATGAGAGTGTATGAGAGTGAGAGTGTATCTGTTAGTGAAAAGTTTGTATAATTTTTCGATTACCATTCACAATGCTATGTGGATAATTTTGAAGACATGAAATACATCTTGTTTGAATATCTGGAATATCAGAACATACTGTACTTTGAGTAATTAGTTTTCTGTATGGAAAATCCTACCTAAAGTCTTTTCAGTACCTAATACCCAACACCCAGTGCCATCTACAGACCATCTGTAGTGAAAGTGAAAAAACATGAAAATCATAAAATGTAATAACAATTATGCCAAAGGTACTGATATTTTTCAAAATATTGTATATATAAACAAGTCTGTAAAAAGAGAAATGTTGATCTATGTTTTTCTGAAGCAACCAAATTGTCTCACTCTCTTTCACTCTCACTTCTGAAAACAGAAAGTATTTATGTGTTTTGGTGCAGTATTTAAACAAGCATTAAAATGTAATAGTCATTTTACCATTAAAATACGCTTTGTGCGTTTGCTGCTTCCACGCCTGCCTGTGTCTTCCTCCGGCTCGCACATACTCTCGCCTTCCGAGTGCACATCGTTACACTAGTCTGGTAAAGGGGCGCTTAGAAAATATTTGACAAGGGGTACTGAAGCTTAGCATTTCGCATCACAAATATATGAGCGAGCGTTGTCTACGTCAAGTTTTTAAAAGTGTAACCACACTCGCCATTGCCCTGACTGTGTTGAACATTGAAAAAGCTGCTGCGGTGACGTAGTCTTGCTCTCTCGTAGTTGCACTCTCTCTCTACTCTCTCACCAATGCACTCTCTCACAAAATCTCGCGAATCTATCCTCAGTACCGATCGGTAGTACCAACTGAATTCATTTGGTACCCTTAAAAGTACAGAGTTCGGTACCCAACCCTATTAGTAGTGTCTGAAATCGAAGTTGTGTACTGGTTATTTTGCTCAATTCTTCTTGAAAATTATCTTTTCAATTTCAACGCGATGTGAAAATTACGGCGCCACCAGCGCCGACAACATGTCCTCCTACTGGCTGGTTTACTACTTTGAAAATGGTTGGTGGCCCCTCCCCTTCCGCTACGTAGCCTAGATGGCGACCGGTCGAGGAGTGTTTCACACACAAGCTTTCGACCATTATGAGTACACCATGTGGGTACTCATAATTGTCAGTGTAAACTCACTTATGCACTTAAAATAGCAAGTGTCAGTATGGAAGAACTCAAATTGAGACAGCATAGGTTTCATGAATGGGCAGTAATGCTGAACTGTGTTACATAATCATCCATAAAACGCAGCCAATCTAACATTCATGCCATTTTAAACATAAATTCTTCAGATTGTAGCTTTAATGTGAAAATGCTGTAATAGGTTCTTCATTTGGGCAAACGGTGAAATAGATGCCAGTCTGCAGAAAAGCAAATATAACAATAATGTTATGAGTGACCCACGTTAACTCAAAATAAACATCTTGACACTACTTTCTCTTAGTGTACAGGGCGATCATCTATACAGTAAACTGGCCTAGCCAGTAACACCCACACAAACACCTTTTTTAATCCCTTTTTTACCTAGCTTGTTATACAGATTCACAGATCTAACACCCACGGACACACACACACACAGATGCACGCAGACACACATGCACGAACTAAGGTACGGACGTACACACACACACACACACACACACACACACACACACACACACACACACACACACACACACACACACATGCACACAAATACATGCAAAGATGTACACAGATACACATACATACACTTGCACATACCCACACAGACATAAATTCACAAACAACACACCCCAGCTCTGTGTGTACTCCCCAGGGGGAAAGGGGAAGGGCAGATAGAAAATGGAAATTAATTCAGCCATGTTGCAAGTGGCAACGCAAATCTGCATCTGAAATTACCCTCAGAAACACACACACACACACACACACACATACACACAGCTTCTTTCCTCTCTCTTTTGCTCGCGCTCTCTCCACCTTTCTGTTTCTACCCCTCCCTGTCTGTCTCCAGCTCTCTCTCTTTCTCTCTCTCTCTTTCCCTCTCTCACACTCCGTCTCAAAGGCTTTTTAAGAGACGCTATGGTGGGCCAATTAAGGTGAGTGGAAGTGTGTGAGTGTGCGTGTGTGTGTGTGTGTTCACGCATGCATGAGTATATTTATGCATGCATCAAACATCTTGCACAGTCTTGCTTGTGTCCACACTGTCTGTGTTTGTGTCTGTCTTTGCACATGATGTGTGTGTGTGTGTGTCTGTTTGTGCCTATGCGTGTGTGTCTGAATGCGTGTGTGTGTGTGTGTGTGTGTGCGTGTGTGTGTGTGTGTACAGTGACATCTCTTTGTGTCTGGGTCGGGGCATATTCATGTGTTTATAAGTGTCCCCTTAGGCCAGATAGGGCTAAGCCCTCGCCTGAAATGGGACAGTGTTCCAGTGACATCACACACACAAACACACACACACACACACACACACACACACACAAACACACAAACACACACTAGTTTAACAACCCGATGTAGCACTTGCTGTACACTCTATTGCAGCAACGTATAAAGCAACATCCCCAGTGCTAAAAAAGCACTACGTACTTAATGTTACACGTCACAAGGAATTTTAATATAGATAATGGGACGTTTATTCATGGTTAATTGCACTCTTTTGCGGTGTGGATGCTGGGACACTGCAGAGGGTTGAAGGGTGAGCTAATGGCGGCGCGCCCAAGGCCCGGGAAGCAGGTGGCTCTGAGAGGGAATGGGAGGGGGGCTCAGCCAGGACCCCCCAGGGGGGATGTGTGTGTGTGTGTGTGTGTGTGTGTGTGTGTGTGTGTGTGTGTGTGTGTGTGTGTGTGTGTGTGTGTGAGCATATGGTTGGTGAATGTATTGTGTGCTTGTTCATATTTATGGCCGAATATATCTCTGAGATATAGAGTAAGCAGGCCTACATGTCTGCTATGTGGTGTATTTTCATACAGTAATGTGTCTGTGTGTAATAACAATAAATCAACAAATGCTTAATGCCGCAAGACTCTTGGAAACTGCATGCCACGTGATATCAGTATGGCAAGTAGTTCACAGTACTGTAAATGTAGTTTAGATTGGAAATATGTCACGGTTTTCTACCGGGATTTATTTGTGGTTTAAAGACATATTTCTTTCATTAATTCATTTAAGAATTGATCCACTTACTTACATCCACTTATTTGTTCATTCAAATAACGAATCAATTGCTTTCAAGTTTTCCTCTGCAGATTTTGCAGTGAGGTGCAGTTACTATTATAGTGTATTGCTCTAGAAATGACTTCACTAGCCTTTTTCGTCAAGTGAGAAGTGATGCAAATGACTATGCAGCTACCATATGTTTCTGAGATAGTGAAGGATAGGACAGTTCAGCCTCCATAAGAATTCCTACTCCTTAAGAAAGTATTTTTTGTGCTTTCAATCATTTTGTAAAAGTACAATCTTTTTGAAAGCAGCTTGTACATTTGTCTTTCAGACGACATAAGACAGATGTATAAAAGGTCATTATAATCATTAAAAACTTTGCTTTTTGTATTGCTATTATTTGTTTTTTCATTTGTGTTCATATGGGTGGATTTGTTGTGACTGACAGGGACAGACAATATCCATAAGACTCACAGCAAGACATGCTGCAAGTCAGAAATGGTACAAATTCGTAAACAGTGTTGGGGGTAACGCATTACAAAGTACTGCATTACTGTAATCACATTACATTTGTCTGTAATGCAGTAATGTGAGGCATCAGGCTACTGTTCCTAAATTCAGTAGCTAATCAAACAATTATGTAGTATCTTTTTTATTTTTTACCGACTTTGCTGTTGGCTTTGTGGTATTATTTTATTTAAGAGCATAAAAGAAAGATTTTGTGTATGTCCTCCTTATTAGGATAGGGATTTGTGCTGATATGTGGGCATATGTAAGGTTTAATGTTAAAGTGTTAACTGGCAATTACGTGACAATGCATCTCAGGTGATATTGCAGAGTAATACAAAAGTAATGTAACAAGTATTGTAACAAATTACTTTCTACAGATAGTAAATAAGTAACAACCCCAGTAACAACCCCAACACTGTAAGACAATATTACAAAAACGAAACAGAGCATTTGAATAAAATTGAAACCACAGGCAGCACAGAACATATTCAAATGAAACTGTCTGACATTAGCACAATTTGGAAAGGCAAACAGCAGTACATGAACTGAATGACTAAACGGCTCTAGCCCTGTGGTGTCACAGCATCCTTTTCTGTAGACTACATTTGAGACTCCCCATGTTTAGTTCAGACCCAAGCAGGGAAACTGGCATTGTTTTGGTTTGTCCCTAAATTATATCAGCACCAATATTTTTCAGAGAGCAATGTGGTCTCAGCACATATATGCATGTTTATTATTTGGGTTTCTTGTTGGAAAAAAGGGAAAAAACTCATTCAGCCCGTGTCTATATTTTAACAACAATACATACTGTAGGCAATGTTTTTTTTTTCTTAAATTAAAATAAAAATGGACAATTCATAAGGAAAGCTGATGATCCCTGAAAGTGGAAGTTTGTGAAGACATGAAAGGCATGTGAAATGTGATAGAAGACAATGTATTTGTAATGTTGATAGTAATCTTCTATTTTTCAGAGAAAAGTTGTTGTTAACAGCGCATTCAAATCTATGGGATGGTACTCATGTACATTATAATTTTGCCGTTGCAACATGAATCTTAAAGATGAAAATTCTACATTATTGAATGCTAGAATTTCCATGGATTGGACTGGTTGGACGTGATCTAGTCCCGTGGGGCCTGACGTTACTACGGCACTATGTGACCAGAGTACACGTCTGGGAGCATTCTGTTTATAATGTGAATTTAACGGAGTGGCAAAATATGGCACTGACTTGTTGATAGGTTGGTTTTGCTGGCTTTCCCAACACAACCTGCCCTAGCGGGGGCCACAGGAGTCTTCATACAGTCAGTACACTTTAACGTCTGACATAGAACACGAAACTGGTAACCACATGCAAACGAATGCAATACATTTATGGGGTAATAATGAGGTAAATATATTCCGTTTGTTTAATAGCTTCAAAATAGATATTACAGAAAACAGCATTTGATTCTGTGCTATTAAAAGTGTGTGACGCACAAAATGGTCACTGCTACAAAGCTAGCTTATTTCAAAATCTTCCTGATTGAATCACGGCCCGTTTTTTAACTTCAATTTTTCAAATTCTGTTTTGACGCCCTACCCACATCTTAGACAAATTGTCTTGTATATGTCCCAAGACTTTTTATATGATTGTATAATATGTCTGTCCCCACTAGACTAGAGACTGATTATGCTAATCAGGTTGGAATGTCTCCAGGATGTCATTGCTGTGACTGGAAAGAGATCCCAGAATTTCTTATTAAGTTGCTCAAGCATAGACTTGCGTCAAAGAATCGAAATCCCACCAAAATAGAAGTGTCGTTTGCATTATTATGTGTTTAGCTGAAATAAAAAAAATTAAATTACAAACAAACAAACAACTGTCTCATGTACTGTACATGTTATTTGGTTTCTCACCATTTTGCCTAGTTGATAATGACACTAGATTTTACAAGTAGGCTTTGTAAGGTAGAAGTGTTATCAAGGACACTTCAGCAGGGCAGATACCTCTTGGGGCTTACTCATCACTACAATTTCTGTAATAAAAGTTCATATCTCTAGAAAATTCCACCGGTGTTCAAAGTTGGTTAATTATAAGTGGAACAGCTCAAGGTTTTGCCTCTCAAAGAGACCACTGTCATCCACCACTGGAATGCATGGAGATATGGTTTTCTTCAGCGTAACGTTTGTTTGTATGTGTGGGGGAATATGTATATTTTTGCAACTATGTATACAGCACACTGAATGCTTTGTTTGGGTTGTTTGCGTGTGACTATTCTATAAACTATGTGTATGTGTTTCCATATGCTAGCTGTTAGCTAGCAGTGCCACAGTAGCATCAAATGTATCATTGCCAAACTCTGGTGATGTGTTTTATATGTGCTGGAGTGATAGCTTGCACGTAGCAAAATGCTTACTTTGACTAGCTAGACACACTTCCTCTCCTAGACCCATACTTGGTATCTATTTGAATAGATACTAGTAACCAATGAAAAAGTATTAGTAACCAATGAATAGTTACTAGTAAAACTGAAATATGATGCTAGAAACTATAGCCTATCTGTCGTTACAAGTTGGAAGCCAATAGTAGATAATTGTAACAACCGGAGCCACTACCCCTCCCCGGTCGGGCTCGCCGGTGTATTAAACCACCACCTGCCGGCGCACCCCAGCTGCGACACACCTGCCATCAACCCCCTCATCAAGCCTCCTTGAGCGGCTATATAAGCAGGAGGGTGGATGAAGGGAGTTGTCAGTGATAGGTTTGTGTTTGGACCCTGCTGCTGCACTTGTTGCTTCTTTCTACAAACTGCTTTGTGAGATTAAAACGTGCGTTTCGCACTTTGTTGCACATTCCCTGCCGTGTCTTCATCTGCACCTGTACTCAGCCCTTACCGCATTACAACAATATCTGAACGACGGAGGCCCATAGAATTCAATTGCAAAAATTAGCAATTTATTACCAGTAACAATGTAATAGATAATAGTAAATATTTGAATAGATACTACTAGTAACTAATAGTATCGAATGAATAGTTACTAGTATAACAGAAATAGATACTAGTATCTATTTGAATAATTACTAGCATCTAACACATAGCTATTACAATTGGAAAATATACTAGTAACTACTGTAATAGTTACTAGAAACTAAAGAATAACTACTAGTAAGTCTTTAAGAAAAAATGTCAAAATGGCTTGCCATAGTTTTGGGCCTATGTCCTTTTTTACTAATACAATCATACCGGTCAGTTTTGACCAAGAGCAAAACAAATGTTATTTTGTGCCACTATTTATACATTTGAAATGTTTTAATTTAAAATTTCCTTGTTAAACTTGGACACAAAGTAGTATGTAATAAATAGCACAATATGTTTCATCTGAGTATTTGTTATAGTCAAAATAATCCATAAATTTACTCAAAAATAAGTTGTATGAGCTCAGGTCAATGAGGCCTACAGGCCATAAATAGCAGATAGAAGTTCAAAACTTGTAATGTTCACAAGAACTTAAGTTGAGAAAAAGCTCTAACATAACATTATAATCAGATTTATAATCAGCTAATGGGGCGGTCATTTTGGACCGGGAACACTGTGTATCAGTTCATTAGTGTAGTAGTTAGAGTCACCAATGCATCAGGCATGCAGTACATAGACACATACATACATGACCCCGGAAACCTGGGCATATGAGGTGATAGTCACCCCCTCCCTCAAACCCTTCTGTCTTCCAGAAGTTGGATCAGACGACTCAGTGAGTTGAACATAAATAAGCTAACTAGTATCTTCAATGGTTTGTGTAGTGTGTATAATTATGGGGTGATGTACCCACGTGAACCTCACAAAAAAGGCTAGAGGGACAAAAAAAATTTGGTTTAATTTAGTTAATTTAGTTTGCGTGTGGGTCCTGAACCCCACCCAGTCATACGGGTTGGTTAATGCTTGCAAATGAAACATATTTCACTTTCTTAATTCTGACATCATGTTGACCTTGTATAAAAAGCATGAACTTGTTGATGTTTACTTCATGATTCTTTAGACATAGGATAGTGGAAATAATGCCATTTCAAGGCTGTTTATATCTAGAGGGACATGTATATTTAGTCTAGTGTCTATCTTGAGTCTTCCACAGTCTCTCTGCACTTTAGGTGTGGTGATATCCTTTTAAGACGTTTTGTGTATTTGTGCTATTGTGTTTATTGGTAATTGTGCATTTGTAGACCAAAACAAATGTATGTTCATTTTTCTGATTCTGGAAATACCTTACCAAGATACTTTAATTAAATCTGGCATGCAAATAAAAATATTTTCCTGTCAGAACTGCAGTTGTCTGGCTGTAATTGAAAACTGTTGATGCACACTAGTTTATACAGATTACCGCGCTGCAAGGGAATTATCTTGTAAAACAGATTACAATCTCAACACATTCACACACACACAAACAATCTGTTGGTGTATTAATATCCATTTGCGAATGCAGGCACCAAGATCCCTTACAGTCTGGAAAGTGTGTGTGTGTTGTGTGTGTTCAAAGCATTTCTGCGTACAGAGGGTTGCATGCAAGCATATATTTACACTCGTACATGTGCATTATGTCTGCATGAAGTGTGCATAGTGTACACACAAGCTTCTGTATATAAATAAGTACTGTATTTTTCTACATGCCTTTATTCTCCACCTGTCTCTCTCACTGACACCCTCACACCCTCCAATACTCTATCTGGCCCGAAGGTACATGGGCCAGGTCACTAAAGGTATTCAGTGGACCAAACTGTAACATGCAGTGTCATGTTATTGATCTATTGTCCACAGTGAGCAGGGGTGCTATCATCAAATGGCCCCCTTGAGGCTACATTATTTCTAGGAATGTGTAAACGTGTGTTTGGCTCGGGGGGCCCACAGTGATTACTTAATAGGTGTAGAATAGAGACGGTTCTACAGGAAATGTGTGAAAACGTGTCACCTCACCTACATTCTCCCACTCATGGTCTGTAATTAAGCGCCATATGAGCCTGAGCCCACATAACTGAGGTTACTGAAGGTGTGGTGTGTTAGTTAAATAAATTTAACAGTTAACTTGTTTTAAGAATAAAAAAAGTACAAAATCTATATTAACCAGGATAAAGAAAACAGAATATAAAGTAACAAAAATATAAAGTGAAATTTAAATGCCAGACCAGAACAGACCAGACTAAGAAGAAGCACTTTTTATTTATTTCTTTATTTATTTTAAGTCGGTCACACCACTGGATCTAAACAATAAAGTGCCTGATAACAGGACATACTGTTGAAATATGGAGTTGTTTGTATGTATAAAGTATGTAGTGAACATGATATGTAGTGCTTAATATATAGAAAAAAGCAGATGCAACACTATGTAATCACACCAAACACTATTGGCCCTTTTCCATTGCATTGCCTGGCTTGGCACGACACGCTTTGACTTGGCATGGCAGCCCAGCGCGGCTCGAATATGCAATTTGCAATTTCCATTAAAACAGGGCTACCTGTTTTAATGGAATGACTTTAGCTGATGACGTGCTTTTCTTGTCTGTCCACCCCAATGTAGTTATTGTGGTCAACAACCTAAGCCTACTATTGTCTGAGTTAAAAAAAAATTTAATATCTCCTCAAACGAGACAATTTTCACAAACGAATCAGCTCCTTATGTGAACAATATACGTGAGAGATGATTTCATTTTTTCTATTATTATTTTTTTGGTTAATATATACAAGACAATAATATTATTCATCCGTGGGGATCATGTGCATCGGAATGTGTTGGAATCACTGTCAAGCTTCCATACACGCATGGATGGTATCAGTAAAAAGCTTAGAAGAAGTTATTGAATTAATATTCCTCCTTAAATGATACATGCAAACATAATAATGGTATTCTGGAAATGATAGCTTAGTTTAGTATAATTACAATGAATAATTTGAGTGATATACGCGCACACATACCATACCCCCAACCCTAGGTCTAATCACAGGACTCTGGTCCATCTAACGTCACTGCAGGCTGCATGGAGGCGGGGCCGGGACGACTCCGGAGTAGGTCCATCGCAGACACGGCTCGGCAGGTCTAAACTGGTGACGGAAATGCAAATCAGCATGGCACGGTTTGACATTTAAATTGAAACATTTAAACAGCTGTGATGGCAAACATGCCTTTGAACAGGATATTCTGTACATGCAAAACATAAACTGATCAGATTCCAAGTGAACTCACTTAATTACACGTCATCTACAGTATATAATGGTCGGGTAAACAGTCGACGCACGCTTCTGCTTCAGTAACTGGAGGCCTACACTGAGCATCCAGAGGAAAAAACTGTCGAACAAAGGTGAATGTGTATAATTTATTTGAGCTCACTTGCTGTCTTTTATTAAGTGCAATTTAAAGTTAATTAGGTGATATTCCCATGAGGGTGTGGTACTATTCTTACTGCTGTTAAGGAAAAGGTAAAGTGGTTTAGCTTCGTGGGGAGAGTATAGCCCTCCGAGAGAGGTAAAGGGATGGTTTGAAATTCGAGATGTCTATTCTTCAGTCTACTCTATTTTCTACTCTCTCAATAAATATAAATACCATATAATCCACCCTTCACCGGATATGTGATACACACTGTATTCTCTTGTAGTGATCCCCGTTATATTGGAAATAAATAGGACCAAACTCAATATGGCTCCAAAATATAATAAACTAAAGCCACTGTGTACCTGAAGCAAACATTGCCAAAGAAGTGTATTCCAACAAATGTGAGCGTTCATTTTGAAGACAAACCATTGATAATAGCTTTATATTCTTCTGCATATCGCATTATGTTTTCTCTTGAAGAACTTGGGCTTTGATAAATTCCACAACACTACCTAAACCATTTAGGTTGGCACCATGTTTGCATTGGCCTACAGTATATAGGGAATTGAACACCTAACACTGTTATTGCTACACGATACCCAAAGGGGAGTACACGGAATTTAACCCCCAACCCTATGAATGGTATGAAATACCAATGTCTCTATGTCAATGTAAATTCAGCAAAGCACAATGGATTGCAAACCATGAAATTAATAATTAAGTCACATGGGGAGCCAGCAAATACAATTGGAAACTAAAAGAAGTGATTAATAATATTGGATCTAGGCTGGGAAGAACCTCCCTTTAACATGTACATACCATATCTCTAAAAAGCCTAAAGCACAGACTTTGGAAACCACTGGCACACAATCCAATTGCAATGGAGACAGACGATAGCAAAGTCTGGTCTGAAACACTTTGCTGTGGGCACAAAGCACTAGTGGAATTTTTTGATAAAGTTATGTGGAGACGGTGGAGATAAAATACCTGAAAATGTATTTAGTTAGTTAGTTTGATTGTTCGTTCATTCAATAATTAATTAATTACATATTCTTCATTTGTTTCTTATATATTCCTCGTCATCGGTTCATTCACACATTCAGCATATTCCAGTCAGCCATATTTATTCCATAAACTTTTAAGTTTATGGAGTATTGCTGTAATCTTCCGTGTATTAATATAACTATACCATTGTCCATTATCCAATGTTTAATCACTAACACGAAGGTATTCCAGTTTGTGTTTTTCAAGTTTTTCACAGAATTCTGAGATTATTTGATATGCCTTGCAAAGACATAATAAATAACATTTTCGGTTGCTTTGTAGTGTAGGATTCCTCTTTTATTGTACGTAATCACATGCTAAGAGGGGCATTTGCATGCACCAAAGGCACCAATTGTCTTGTATTGCAAGGGAAGTTATAGAGGAGAAATTCTACAATACAGCATGTGGGCCAAACCTAAAGCAAATCTTAGTAACAGAAGCATAGATTCTCAGCATTGATGATAATAGTCGTTATTAGCATTGAACTTGGTGAATCACATTGAATGGTGTTTGCATGCAATGCACCAGAGAAACAACATGTGGAGTCGTGTTGTTGCATCAACTGCATAAATGTGTTTCATCATAAAGCCAGTTTTAACCTTATATTACCCATAGCAAATAAGTACTGGCTGATCCTAAATACAAAATGTATAATTCAAAGCAGAGCATTTTATGTGAATGGACTGCATTAATATAGTGCTTTCCTAACCTTTAAAGCACTCACAATCGTTCACACACTCGTTCACACACCGATGGTGGTGTCAGCCATCGAACACATCAGGAGCACATCTCAGGTACATCTTAACACTCAGCCAGGAGGCAGCGAGGATCAAACAAAATTACATTGGTAATGTATAGTGCTAATATGATAGGGGTAATGTATTGCAAGTTCTGGCACCAAGTACGAAGTTAGATCCCCAAAAAATAAACATTGTTGGGCATAACTGCCCATTATGTCTGTCCCCTCTTGTAAATAAATACTATTTATAGCTTTATCATTCCCCTCTACGGTAATGTCATCTGAAGAAAGCATCCTCTGACTTCACATTATATAACCCCCATTCTATGTCTGTCACTTCTTGAAAATGTATCTTCCTGACACGCAAAACACAAGAAGAGCTAATTAGCATAATATGATCCTATGTAGGCTATGTCTCATTGGATGACAGGCATCTTGCAGACAAGGTTAAAAGCTTGAACAAATATGCAAGTATTGTATTTAATTAGCCACATGAAAAGTTTTTAAGACCTGCTTGCTAATGGCTACTCAGACTACCCAGACAAAACATACACATTTGAATGTTTTTGTGATTTACAATCTATGCATATCTATGCACATCTTGTATATCCACAACTAGTAAACTTCTGACCTGAATTATGACTGGCATAAAATCGTTTATCTTTCTTTTTTTTTTCACAAAATCTATTGTGACACCTTATTTGTTCCAATATGTCATCATTTGCCGGAGCAAATTACCTCTAACATTAACCTTATGTTTACAATAATCTCCAAGACCTCTGACATGTGCCGCTAAGGGCTCATACTCAATCAGTGTGTACGAGAAAGGGCTTTTTCATGAAAAGGTCAAATGGGAAATCTATCTCAAGGGTAAGCTCAAACATGCACACCCATTTGTCATAAGCAAACACACACTCACGCATACGTACGTGAGCAAAGAGGTGACAGCCAGCATGCACGCACGGGCAATGTACAGTATGCGCATGTGTGGATACACAAACACAAGCTTGAATACACAGGTTTCCTTTAAGCCCTAGGGTCAGTGAATATGCAGTTCTTCACTAATGATCCCGCTCTCTGTACCCAGAGCTACGGCTGACATTCTACTGAAACTCAGTATTGACATATTACAGGAGTTCACCGTAACCACAACTCTCATTATCTTCTCTGCAAAAAAAGAAGGGGAAAAAAGCTATTTGAGAATGGAAGGGTTGCACACATATATACAAAGAACAGATACGCAGACGCACACACACACACGCAGAGCCAGACATCGAGCCAGAAGATCTTTCTGTTTAACTAAATTCTGATGTTCTTATCACACAAACTGTCTTTCTCTCTCTCCACTAACACACATGCTGACAGATTGGCTGGCCACGTCAGCCAAGTGACTAGCTATAATCAATATCTATAATTACAAAATAACTCACTGGTTAGCTTAAAGCTACAGTCCTTGATTTTTTGTCTACAAATCCCCCTGTGGTTAAAACGAGCTTTACTAAAAATGTTGTATCGGCATCTTCGAGCTGAGTGGCTTGCATTCCACTCAACTCCTCCCCCTAAAGCTCTATAGGCTAACACCATTCTCTACACACCATTCTCCTCTACAGCCACACACACTGGGGTGGAAATGTGGGGTTTAGGGGTGCTATAACTGAGCAATGGGGGAGTCTACTTTTCACAAACTGAACTGAACTGCCGGTTAACTGACTGACCTTCCTGACTAGATAACCAGATTGCCAACTGACCTTTATAGCTAATATGTGGTCACCTGACTGACTGAATAACTGACATAGTCTTTTAACAGGTGTACCAACAGAGTTAGTACTACAAAGTTAACTATATCTACTGTTCTGCTCTCTCTCTCTCTCTCTCTCTCTCTCTCTCTCTCATCCCCTCTGTCTCCCAGTATATCACACACTCATTTCCCTGGAGGCTGGTAGGCGGATCAATGCCGCTGCCCCTTGTGTGTGTGCGTGTGAGCATGTCCATGCATGCTATTTGTAAAGCCAGTATTTACACCAACGCATGCACACTTACCTCAACAAGTCTACAGCGACAATGGAAGTCACAGACATCGACTCCATGCATTTGAAACAAAACAGTGTGTGTGTGTGTGGGGGTTTGTGTCTTCTGTTTGCACATGCGCCCATCAACGGCCACTATACCTGAAGCCCTGTGCTCTTTGTAATTGCAAAGTGAGGAATGATTGGCACCCTGCCCTGGGCTACAAGCATAAGGAATGTTCTCACACACACACACATACACGTTTTTTTGCACAGGTCAAAGCCCTATTGTTATCTGTGAACCAGGTGACAGGGGTCCCAGCCTCCCTGCATGCACGTACTGTAGATTCCCACAGGAAGATGATATCTGCTGGCTGGGAAAGTCTTTGTGTGGGTGAACTAGATATTAGTTTTAGATTCATTAGAATTAGACTTTGTAATATACGTGTCCGCCAAATATTACTGCCTCATGTTTAATGCATTGTATCACAACTCCCCCCAAAAACATCCCTCTGCCCCCACCTTTAAAACCACCTGATCGAATCTGGCCAAGTAAGGTGACAATTAAGGAAGCAGTTCCTCATATAATCAGATACCTAAAAAATTCCTGGGGGAAAAAAATACATCAATTATTTTGTATAATTAGTGTATTTCTTGTTTTAGGACATAATTGAAGATTACTGTTCCACCATTTACTTTTGGAATGTTGACATACTGCTTCTGGATCGCTGACTTTGGTCTGTGACTGTCTTTACAGACCAAAGTCAACAATCCAGAGGTCACTTACAGCCAAGCCTCTTATTCACTGGTCTCCAATCCGTGTTTAGCAGCTTGACTGCTTAAGTCTGCATGAGCTACTTTACATCTCAGCTACATATATCATCATCGCTCCTACATCATATGAACGGGTAAATGGACTGGTAAATGTTATGTCAATATTTGGTCACTTTTATGGTTTTTGTTAAATTTTCATTCTGTACTTTAAGAACTGGCAGGGTTAAACTGGTGTGGGCAATTCTGTGTAGGGAAACTGATTGTTATACCACACAAAATGTGTGCACTTCCTGTGGCGGGGGGGAAAAGGATATGGATGGAACTATAATTATCAGGGGATTTCTGGGGATTTTTCCACAAAAAAAAAAACACTGACTTAAAATGACTGACCTGCTCTGAAAACTACATTCTCAGGATAGTCGGTGGGGGCAGGATAATCTAGTGGTCTGGGTTCGAGTCCCAGAGTTGGCCTACCTGTAAGCATCCTTGAGCAAGATGCCTAACCCCTACCTTCTCCATGTAATAGCACCATATAATTATAAGTCGCATTGGATAAAAGCGTCTGCTAAATCACTGTAGTTCCTCGTTAGTATAGTGGCCAGTATCGCTGCCTGTCACGCAGGAGACCGGGTTTCAATTCCCCGACGGTGAGGAGAGCGCTGTAACTTTGTGTGCGCTTCTTCTGCCACCAACTCCCTATTCAGTCATTCTTGGGGGCAGGATAGTCTAGTGGTCTAGGTGTTGGACTCCCAGCCAGAAGGTTGTTGGTTTGAGCTTCAGCGTTGGCCTACCTGTAAGCATCCTTGAGCAAGATGCCTAACCCCTATCTGCTCCATGTAATAGTACCATGTAATTGTAAGTCGCTTTGGATAAAAGCGTCTGTTGAATGACCTAATTGTAATTGTAGTTACAGTTACATTAGCAGACCTTGACTGGGTGTTGACAAATGTCAATCTTACCTAGTACACCTTTAAATATCTTCTAGACCATGAATTCTCTCTGCCTACTCTGATGTCCACAGGACTGACCTCCTGTTCTGTCCATGCCGAAACAATCTTCTCCCTCAGGGAAAAGTCGGAGAAAATATGTTTTTGATTTAATATTTCATAATATATATATGATTTAAGTAATTATTTTTTTAATAATTTATTTATTGTCACCTGTTTTTTTCTTCAATAAAGCTACCGGATTGTGGAAGGTGAAGTATGCTGATTTGTGAAAGCCATTCTGGTTATTTTGAATGAGAGAGAGAGAGAGAGAGAGAGAGAGAGAGAGAGAGAGAGAGAATGTGACTGCAGCTGTCTAATCTGGATAACCCAGTTAAATCTTCTTGTTTACAGGGTGCGGGAAGTGGTCTGGGTTGGCAGGGGGACATTCCCAGTGTAATCTTTAAAAACTGTTTCTCTCTCTCAAACTGAGTTAGACTCAGAAATGAAATCAGGTCTAATTTGTTGTTTTTAGTCATTAGATTGCGGTATATTTTAAAAGCCTAGAACAAGGCCTCAAAGTGATCTGACCACTTTTCTTACTCGTGTATTAAATATTTTTTAAATATTAAACTCTTTTTTTCCTGAAACATTGATGGTTTTACAGTATATTGGATGTCCTTCAGATTACACAAGATTTAAATATACACCATTATTTTCTTTCATGACAGTTTAATCTCTCTCTCTCTCTCTCTCTCTATAGATCTATCGTTTAAGAATACAATAAAATATATTTGAGTCATCTTTTATTCAGGTCACAGTGATAACACTAAGATTACAGAGGAACATATTGCATTAAAATAAAACACTTAGATAGCAGTATCTCATGAATGTAGCTTTAGGTAAACAGGCCCCTATAGTTCTTAACCTTAGTCTTTGTTCGCAGTTTGCTAAACCGTAAATTTTCCGCTATTTCCTTCCACACTTTCTAAAAAACATACTAACGTTTATACAACGCTGTTTCTTAGGTTTGTTGTAGTATAATTTTATCTAATCCAAAATGTAAATAAATACATACTAAATACATACTATTAGCATTCGACAGTAGACTCAGACAGTATCACTACAAATCTCGCATATGAAAAGTGCAATCGAAAAGCTATTTACATTTACATTTAGTATTTTCTACTCTAGGCCTAGCAATAGATGAATTGCTAATTAATAGCGAACTAGTGGTTGGTTACCCCTGTTATTTTCACCCATTATTAGTTGTAAATACTGGTTGCTAGGCAATCAGTAGCTATCAGTTGCTAGGCTATTGGCAATCAGGAAAACAGACTCCTGCTCTCAGGTCTACATAGAGTTAATGTACCTATTATCTCGCTTCCTCCTGTACCATATTAGGGTTTGTATTGTGAGTTTTTTTTTTTTTTTCAGTTAAATGTGTTGGTAAGGATTATAAGACAGCTGCCGCCTTTGACTAAACGTGGCTGTTTTTATAATGTGACGGGCAATAAGCTAATGGCTCACATTCACAATAGTACTCATACCGTATTACAGATCTTGTGCATGTGTCAATACTTATTGATGTAGTGACATGTCACTCAGTATAAAGGTCCAGTAAAAGAAATAGCAATTTAAACAGAAAGAGCACTTCCATGTAATCTAAATAATAAATTAATACATGTCACATGAAACTGCTATGCTGATATAATCAGGTGTGTGTGTGTGTGTGTGCGCGTGCCTTGTGTGTGATGACAGTGATAAATCAGTCATAGACAGACCTTACACACTGCTGACTTACATACATACATACACATACACACAGTCATGCTAATAGTCAATTAAATGTTAATAAGGACATCAGTATATTCATTCTGTATAAGTCAATCAATTGATTAATGTTCTGATGGATAAAAAAAAAGACGTTTCCTATAAATGAAATGTCACTGACAGACCAAAATCACAAACAACATTATATACAGAGCAATAAAATGCAACCTTATAGGTAAATTCAAGTTCAAAACAAGACAATATGTGGGTGAGAAACAATTTTGGATTTCCATGCTGGCTTGTAGCCAGAGGTTTAAATGATACATATCATGCCATGATTCAAAGCTGGAAAAGCTTTGAAAGGTTGAAACTCAGTGTTTAAAAGCTTGAAATCCAATAAAAAAAATCTCTGAAAACATTATTTTGTTTATGCGTTTTCCTTCTTCACAACTACAGCACTCTTTTTACAGTTTCTCCAACACATTTTCAGTTTCAAATTTCACTGTTCACCCAGTGTATTCGTTCGTTTTCCAGATTTAAAATCTTGTAATTGGTGATCTGGTGCGTATATGTTGGGGAAAAAAGTTTTGAAACGTTAAAACTTTGTGTTTCGAAAGGGCGAATCTTTATTTGGATTTATTTTGCATTCGTATTACAGACTGTATTTTTTAGAGCTGAGTTTACAACACCCACTTTTCAGAAATCTGCCCACATAGTTGCGAGTTTGCGAGTCACGTGATTTCTGGCAGCGTTCTCTCGCAGCTCTGATCTGAAACTCTGAAACTCGATACCCGAAAATGACAATCTGAAAAAAGGGGCCGGTCAGATTAGGTTTGGTGGGATTGACAGACTGCTCTGCCAATGACTGACGCGCATACAGGTGCACGGTATATGTGCTGTCTGGCTGTCCCAGAGTAACGTAAGAAAATATAAATTGGCTATTCAACCATATGTTGAACACTGTAAAAAGAGTGCTGCAGTTGTGAAGAAGGAAAACGCATATACAAAATAGTGTTTTCAGACATTTTAATTTTCTTTTATCAGGCTTGCAAAACCTTTATTAGATTTCAAGCTTTCAAACACTGAGTTTCAACCTTTCAAAGCTTTTTTTCCAGCTTCAAATCATGGCATTATATTCATCCCATAGAGGTTAAACAAGAATGTGGCTTTCATGACAATGCTACTCTAAAAGCAATAGCTTCTTCCCTCTCTTCTTTTCACCCCAAATCTATTGTAGGAATAGCAGGAATACAATAAAATATATTTGAGAGTCAGGCCTCAATGACACCACTGCAAAATTGCATAGGAGCATTTCGAATAAAAATAGGAAACTTTAAGGTGTCTGACGAATGTAATATCAATGGGAAAAAGACAACATGAAAGGTGTGAAAGGTTACGTTAAAGCCACTATGGACAAATCGTTTCATTAGATAAATGACCTTAGATTGTATATGTAAATGAGTTTAGATTGTATGGTGTAGTATGTAATGAAGCATAACACTATCAGATGAACACTGATACTGGTGGGGATGGGGGTGCAAAACATGGCATCTCAAATGACACAGAGAAGCAGCAGACAGGGGGTCATATACTACAGACAGACAGTGAGGGGATTGGTTCCTAAAGGATGTGTGCAGCTTTGATTGGTTGAGCTTGAACATCCCTACCCAGCATGTGTGCGAGCAAGTAGTCTTCCTGATTGACTGAACTTTTTCTATGGCTTCAAATGTGGATGTTTGCGCAGACTTGTGGCTTATATTTGATTTTATATTTGCTTTCATTAACCATCTATGCTACAATTGCTGTTTGTTGATGACAACATTTAGCTGCATTTTTTTTATTTGATGTAGTTAGAAGTAAAGATGTTCTTTAAAAGTCAAAAGTTGTCTGTAAAGGCTGTAATTTTTTCGTGGTATTTTTTTTATTTTATTTCACCTTTATTTTACCAGGTGGAGTCTCATTGAGATTGAAATCTCTTTTGCAAGAGAGACCTGGCCAAGAAGCAGCATAAAACAACATACATATACATACATACACAAACACATACAAGTCTCTTAGTCCGCTGAATAAGACAAAATACAGTTTTTATAAACAAAGGCACTGACCAAAATGTACGTGCTCCATATATTGGAACAATTTGCAAGTGTAGAATTTGACACATTTGACTCCATATAATTAAATAATACTAACATGGCAACAAAATACCTGACCTAAGACGACTCTGCGGCCAGTAGTCAAATACCGTGGCTTTACTGGGCAGCTCCCAGTGGCTAGTGGTGTACTGGGCTGCTCCCAGGTTTAACTATGTGTGACACAACATCACTGAGAAACAGCATGCATGCTCAGCAAAACCTTCCCAGGAGAAATAAAGATTTTAAATCATACATGCTCCCTCGGGAAGCATAGGGTAGCAGATGGCTGACAAAAGGGAACACCGAAAGAAGATTAAAAATCAGCCACTGATATGGAAATGCCTCTCCACTAGGGCAGATGACCAAAAGTAACTGTATAGTCCTACATTTTAGACCAGGAAAGTACTCATCTTTAAGGGGCCCCTTTGTACACCATTGTGTTCATTCATTGATTCGTTTATTCGTTTTTATTGAAATGCCATTATATGTAGCACTTAGAATAGCAGAATTGGTTAAAGTACCGTGCATAAGGCTATATCGTAATTCCATAAATTGTGTTCCTGACTGTGTTTGAATACGTCAGCCGTAAGTTTCATCATGGTATCATCTCTCTGCCTCTAGCTATAAAAGCAATATGCATCATTAGTGAAGGCTTCTTATTCAATGACTCAGAGGTCTGTGTGTCAGTGTGCGTGCGTGTGCGTGTGTGTGTGTGTGTGTGTGTGTGTGTGTATGTTTATGTGTATTCATGTCTGTGTTAGTGTGTACTTTAAAGAAAGGCACAGCATGAGTCTATGAATCCACAATAACCATTCATTGTTGGTTGTTATGCCAACTTGAGTCTCCATCCGTTAGTTTTCTTTTCTTTCTTAAAACTGATGTACACTACTCTGTAAAAGTTTTCTGCCCACACACGTTGGTTGGATAAATACCATAATACCCCCCGAGGGTGTCCTTTACAGTAATTACCGTACTTCAGAGATGTGTCTGGGTTTCTGCTGCAGACTGTTCATACCTCTAATCACAGGAGAGCACGGCCTCGCGGGTGTTGGGGCTCTGTTTGTGTCATTGCCCGCCCACCAATCACCTCCACTCTGGCTAACAGCCTATTGTGGTGAGCCTGGGTTCAGCGGGTGCTGCGATAATTGACAACATTCCGGCCGAGATTAAAAACCAAAGAGAAAATGGAAGCTGATTAGCTTGTCCGCCCCCCCACTTTGCAATCTGTAGTGCCATTAATTTCGTTCTCGTGCCACAACCTTTGTATGTCACCCCCAAGTCAGATTTAAAAATAATGAGCTCATTTAGCATCGCGTGTGTGCTTGCTTGCGTTCAGGTGTCTGCTGGTTGTGTTTGCTTGTACGTGTGTTTGTGTGTATGTATGAGAGCAATAATAGTGTGTTTGCTTTGGGTTAAGGTGTTCATTAGCTCTGTGTGTGTGTGTGTGTGTGTGTGTGTGTGGTTCTGTGTGTGAGAGAGATAAAGAGAAGAACTGTAACATGCTGTAACGGCGTCAAGATAGGTCATTATCTGCAATATTTTGTCTTTTTATGCATGTCTGTGTCAGTATCTATCTGTTTGTCTTCATGTGCTGGCAGATGTGTTTGTGATTCCGTGAGAGAGACGCGTGTGTGTGTTCGTGTGTCCGTGAGAGGTGATTCATATCTGTCAAGGTGATGGGAGCCATTTTGTGCCCTTCTCTCCTCTGACCCGTGAAGAGGCAGAGAAGGATCATGGGACCTCTTGTCATTGGTCTTGTTAGAAGGCAGGCTATCAGAGAGAGGGAGAGAGAAGAGAGAGAGAGAGAGAGCACGTGAGAAAAAAAGTTTGACATTAGGAGAGTAAATATCGATTTTTTTCTTTAAACATTGTTTTACTGGGTTAGTCTTCATCTGGCAAAGACAACAGCATACAAATCACAATACAACACAGCACTATAGTGAACATTCTTTTACATACACACACAACAGGGAAAACAGGGAACACTTTTTTTTGCCCTTACACTATAGGTGCAGTCAACAAAATATACACATGATCATTAGAGAGCCAGCCATTGTTGTCATTTGACTCTTAGTACAACTCTTAATAAGGCTAAAAATACTGCAGTGTCCAACATATGTAAAAAAGGCACATTGTATCACCATAATCCAAAAAATGGCAAAAAAGCCTATTATTAATGAAGCACAAATTTCAGTGTAAATATATTGTTATATTTGAAGGATTTTCTCAGCCCATTGTAACCGCTCCTGAGAGTAGAGTCATTCTGTCCGATTATATTCTGTTATGCTCGGCTCACTCTTGGGGCATAACAAATGACACAATGGTTTTGCTCAACTGGACGATGTTTACTGTGAACACAGAATGTAAGTTCAAATATTAGAAACTTCAAATGTATACGCATTTTAAACAAAAACAGAGCCTGACGCCCCCCACCCCCCATTAGGGTAGGGTCACATACAGGCTATTGGGGTGAACATTTCTGAATTATGTCAACAAACCTCGGTGGACGGCGATTTCCGTCATCTTTGAACGTGTCGATTGATTGACAAGAGACTGACATCTGGTTCTGCTGCTACCCCAGCTCCCCGTGGACACAGCAGTCTCATTGCAAACTAACGTCCAATTACAAAAAGAGTACAAAAGCAGCTTCCCAATAAGATTTCTTTACAGGTGCTTTTTTGCCTGCTTACCCCCAGAATTCAGCTCTTTTGCTGAGAGGGCACCAGTATGAGGCTAATAGACTTGTAGTGAAAAATGTGTCACCTGATTATAAGTAGCAGACAAGAGGGCCAAATAGAGTAATCTGCATTGGTCTGTGTGTGTATAGATTCTATATATGTGTTATCACCGTTTGTGCATTTACGTGAAGCTGCTGGCGATAGCGGTGTGAACGCATGCGTGTGTGTTTATGTATCTACCAAGCTGCGCGTATGTGTGTTTGCTTGCATGTGACCAGAAGCTACGTGCCTTTAAAAAAACACACAAAAAACAAGACAATCTCTCCAGTGATAACCTTTACCAGGAATTAGCATTCAGATACACTATCAGTAGCAGTGTGGCTAAAGGAAGCCAACATTGACGCAAACATATAAATCACCTAACACAGTTCTTACATGCTAGCGTATGTAAAGG
Organism: Percopsis transmontana; assembly: GCA_025447815.1. Lineage (NCBI taxonomy): Eukaryota > Metazoa > Chordata > Actinopteri > Percopsiformes > Percopsidae > Percopsis > Percopsis transmontana. The sequence continues at coordinate 25,029 of JAOEHI010051979.1, read as the reverse complement.
TAGACTGCTTCCGTAGGCTACTGTGGAAAGCTCTATTACACAACAAGAGCCTATCTCCAAACAAATACGAATATAAGGGACAATAATTCTCACACACACACACACACAATCATTCCAGCCAATAAACAAGTGCATTTTTAGCAGGCAAAGCACTGGCCCAAAGTAGCCTACATTGTGACGATAAGTGCAGTGAAGCAGTACTGTCTAAAATTAACCGATAGCGGTTATCTGCAGGAGCTGATTATCTTTGTTAAGGCACCAAGGCCTCTGGCAAACGGCAACAAACAACTTCTCTTAGGCTGCTACATTTAAAAGTCAAATATATCCTATAAGTTGGCGCTTACTACTGGCTAAAGGCTACCAGCAGAGATTCATTAGGCTTTTTTATCAACAGTGTGTACAACCCTCGCCAAAACATTACGCCCTAAAAAAGGAAAAAGTTAAATCTTACCACGCTCAAGTAGTTCTAATCGATTTAGAAATAATGCCACTTCTAATTTCTATCTGTCTATTCATTTATTGTATAGAGGTATATTATTTCAATAACTTCTTTGTCAAAGGATTTTTAAGTAGCGTATTCTGCGTGATTACTTGAATAATTAGTTGATATGAAGGCGCACAGATGGGGGAGTCTGAAAGACCATCCGAAGAGCGGCAGATGTTACCACTGTTTATCCCAACATGGTGGTGTCTATAAAGGGTTTTTCCTATTGGGATCTTACTATTGGGAAAAAACATCAGTTAACTAATGACATTAGGTCTGTCAATCAACCATGGTCTGGGAATACCAGATGAAACAACAATTTACCAATACTAATCCACAATTACTATGAATCAGTCACCTAACCTGATACATTAAACTACATGTGGAAGGTAAACCAGTGAGGATGAAGACACATGAACACGATTAAAGCTGCAATTCTTCACTCTTCTTTTTTTTTTACAGACATTGTGGTATGCCAAATTTAGCATACTGTTATCGGTAGCTTCTACCCGTTGTCTAGCTCTGCAAGTGCGTGAATGATGAACATGAAACAAGGAAGATGGCTGAATGTCCCGAGGCTCTGAAACCTGCGTAAATGTGTTTTTTACTGGGGTACATTTCAAACTCAATGAATAAAACAATAAAAAGAAATGAAAAAGAAAGAATTGCAACTTTAAGACCTTAATATTCCACAATAGCTTGGAATTCATACTGTTATTCCCATAAAACAATGGACGTTTTTTTTTACTTTTACCACAATAACCACACACTACTTTTCTATAGCTGTACTATTCAGCATCACTGCCTGAAGATATACCATATAAACATACGGAGATGTTAAGCACAAAAAAGTGCTGTGTGAAACACAATGTGAATTTAATCTGTGTAAAGGTATTCAGTCCAAGGACGGTGCAAGGACTACATATTGTCAGGTGGAGCTGGAAAATGTGCTTCTGTATATGAAAATATCAGATAATACATCCACTTACTGCTTCATAAATGTCCTGTTATTTTTTCTTGTCCTGACTTAAACTGCAGTTTTCTCTATACCCCGGTGTCATTGCTGAAGGCAGGAGAGGAGAGTGGAAAGCCGTGTGAGCATGGCAGGCTAAAGAAATGCTAAATAGAAGAGTAATAGAGAGAGACCAGCAGTCACAAAAGAAGAAGAAAGAGTAATAGGAGTAGAGGAAAAGGTACAAAGGGCCGGCGCGTAGAGAAGGAGGAGGAGGAGGAATTAGTTGAGAGAGTGAGAGAAAGAGAGAGAGGAAGAGAGAGGAGTATGGACCCAGTCACGGTGTCAGCTGTAATGTGACTTTTTCCCTTAGAGGCCAGAGCAGTTCCACATCACTACCCTGAGCAAATAGTTAGGATTATTATGCCAGTGTGTGTGTGTGTGTGCGTGTGTGTGCGTTTGTGTGTGTGTGAGCCAGCTAAAGAATGTTTACTCCTGAGAGGAATTCATCAGGGTGGTGCAACGCGATTGTGTGACGTCTTCCTGCTTGCTCGCGCATGTCCATGCACCGCACACACATGCACACACACAGCAAATAGATAGGAAAAATCTGTCTGGCTAGTACTTCTCAATGGCATTGCTCACTGGCGCGCTGATACACGAGAACCAGGGGTTACGGGCCTCGTCATCCCAAAGTTGGCTTTACTTGTTCACGTGCAGTGAGACCACAAGGGTGAAGAATGGAGGGCAACCGTCAATATCTGTCTAAATCTGTCTATATGTATTGATAGGACATTCTTACAAAAAAATAGTTGTTTGGAGAACAATGGGTGTATTAAGAGGGTGGCACCTGAAACTAAGTTATTGTAGCAGCAAAAACAACTTCTTCATTTGAGTATTATGCAGTTTGCTGACAATTAGGTCATTTAACAGATGCTTTTATCCAAAGCGACATACAATTACATGGTGCTATTACATGGAGCAGATAGGGGTTAGGCATCTTGCTCAAGGATGCTTACAGGTAGTCCAACTCTGGGGCTTGAATCCATAACCTTACAGCTGGGAGTCCAACACCTAGACCACTAGACTATCCTGCCCCCCTATCCTGCTGACCTCAGTACATGTGTTCCACTTAATTTCAACCCAATCAGCCTAAATAACTAAAAACAGATAACGGGGCTTTAAAAGGCCTGTAGGACACAGGCACGTGTTTGAGAACATTTGACCTCTCAGGCTGACGGCAGGAGGTTCTATGCGGCAAAGCGGCGGATGTCAGCCCCCCGCATGTACCAGTTGTCCAGCTCAACAGTTGCAACCCCACTGACATAGCAGGGTGACAGATGTGGCATGTCAATCAAGCGGGGCGTGCACGCCCAGCCAGCGGACCAGGAGGTCTTGTCAGCCAAGTAAGTTCAAACGCCTGTCTGGGATTTACATGCCCGATAAGGTAGTTTCAGCTAGTGAGCTAGCGTTCCTGGGTGTGCATGACTTTGCTCAAGAGTGCACTGACTTTCTTGTGCATTGTATGTAGAGTATGGCTGTGTGTGTGTGTGTGTGTGTGTGTGTGTGTGTAGTGAGGAGAATACTAGCTGTCACCCAGAAAGCCCAAGAGCAGCTGTTCTAAATTAGAGCCAAATCAGGTCTTCTAATTGATATTCCCAGGATCCCCGGCACTCTCTAATTGGTGTACCTGTGCCCTGATTGGTTACCTGATTGTAATTGATTAGTTGGCTCAGCTGGCCCGGGACATTGAGACAATGGATATATTCACAATCGGCCAGTAGGGACATCGCTATGGAGACGGGGAAAATGAGAAATCTGCACTGAGCTATGACGGAATTTAAATTGCAGATAATAGTTCATCTTAACCCGTTGTGAACTCTATGTCTAGGCAGATATAGGTATTCTCGACATGATTAGCATAATCTAGGAAGCAGAGGAGACGAGAAATTTTTATTAAAGCATGCTGGCATTTATACAGCAGAAAACAGCCATCTTAACCCTTCCAGCGCCCTGTGCTCACCCATGCGGGGGAAGAAAGTGCAAAGAAGAAAAATAACTCGGACTACATCACTCCTAACAGCAGATGATGGCCTCATTTTTATTACTCAGATTTTTTTCTCTGAGTATTGAAATCGCAGGAGGCACAGTACTTTTCAGTTTAGACCCCTTTCACCCCGAAGCAACAATGGGCCTCATGCAGAAACCACTTCTTCGCAGAGAGTTAAGTTCTGGGGATTTAGAAGAACATGCATTCACTAACTTCCCTCATATTTACATTTTTCTCTAAGGCCAGAAAGAGTTTGAGTGGTCCCCACCTGTGTACCGACTCACCATTTTCCCAAGCTCCAAAATCTTTGTTCATTACTCTACATTTTTGTAAATTTGAATATATTAATGAAACTTCATAATTCACAATTCTAAATGCATATACTTGTAATGATGTGTTGTGGGGTGGCGAGAGTAGGTGCGGGCCAGAGGGAAAACTGAAGGCAGACGTGGAAGGATTCACATGCAGCTGACGGGTCGTGGCGGCGTGGATCCTCCGACACCCGGACCAGGCTCGGGCTCCGGATGGGGGGACTCACAGGTGACAAGCTGCGACGGCGTGGGCCCTTCGGCGACTGGACCACGAGTTGGCACTGGACGGCTCATCCTCCAGGGTTTCCACCTGCAAGCACTTCCTCGTGCGAGGCGGAAGAGCTTCCTGGGCGCCGTCCTTGGTGACCAGCCTGGCTCCGGCTGGCGCAGTGCGACGCGGGGCTCCCTCGGCGCTGCCCGTCCACGCCAGCTTGGTGCGGGGAGAGAGCAGGTCGCGGTAGGAACCGTCGGGAACAGGGGCAATCGAGAATCGCCTGCTTTCTCCGCCTTCAATGAGACAGCGGGCAGAGCTGGCTCGCTGCGGCGCGTTGACAGGCTACTGTTTACCCAGATCATGAGTCCAACAACAGACATTTCCCTGGGACCGTTTGACTCTTGTTTAAATGGATTAAACATGGTAAAACGAAAATACATGCAATAGAAAGTAAGCACAGATTTGGTTTACAGGTGGGTTTGGACGGCTCTTTTACTGATGTGCACGTTCCAATATATCCACTAAATAAAAGCAACAATACTCATTCAATAACAAACAAAACAAGAATTCACGGTTGGACAAAATTAAGTACTCCAGCTGAATCTAATTAACACAACTCCTAACTCCTACTAAATGAATGCTATATACATATATTACCCAGACTGGAAAAATGTTTCTCAAATGTTTTGGAGTTACCTGCACAGACAACTTTAAGCTTAGAATGTGTCTGTGGACGTCTTTTACATGAATGTTTATATCCCAAATGTGCCTATTATTTAGCTACAGTACATGTGGTGAAGCAACCACAAGACATCTACAACATATGGGACACTGGAAATACATTGATACTTGTATGCATAGGAACATGTATGCATAGGATCACAGCTGTTATTGCTATTGGCATTGTAATTGGCCATACCAAGTCCCAGTGAGAAACACAACATGGAACCCTTTGGAATTGTTGTTGGATGTGTTATTTCCCATCAAGGGTACACTTGCACACCCGATGTGTACTGTACCAACACCTCAGGTGATTTCTGCCACTAGCAAGGAAATGGATTTGCTGAAAGTCAAAGGAATATTTAATAGACAACAATTGGGTCTCACGGCCAAACAGTGCCACTGTGCAATGCAAAGACATTCTATGCAGCTTTAGGTCTTGGGATGAGGCAATTCCAAGACATTGAAAAATGAACTTAAAGCTCTCTCCTCGCACTGAGACTGAGACGACCGTGCAGTACAGTACACGCTCCATATGAACGCACATGCATTAGCAGTAACATGCATGAAACACACACCACTAACCAGTTCCTAGTCTTAGCTAATGGACAAGACATTGAATAATCCATCAAACCAGGGTCGAGAAGGAGAAAGAGAGAGAGAGAGAGAGAGAGCGAGAGAGAGGGGAGGGAAGGAAGGAAGGATAAGATAGGGTGAGAGAGAATGAGAGAAGAAAGGAAGGTCAGAGAAGGTCAATCAGAGAATGGGGAGAGAACAAAACACAGCACCAAAGATAGATGGATGGGCAGAGAGAGAGAATGTACCTATGTGGCATCTGGATAAGCACAAACAAAGTGGAAGACCTGGAGGGAGAGGGAGATTGGAAAAAAGGGGTGGACAGAAAACAGTCAAACAAAATGGGATGCTATAAAATGGATAGTAAAAGAAATATACGCAGATATGAGGTCAGAGAGAAAGAGGGCAGATAGAGAACACAACCAGGGGATGAGAGAGAGAGGGGGAATGAAGAGATGTGGATTCATGAAGATGAAGGTAAAATCAGTTAGATGACAGAACTACACACACACACACACACACACACAGACTTATCTTTATATTATAAACCAATAGTCCTCAAACTGTGGGACGGGATACCTTTGGGGAGATTGTAAGATATATATGTGCATCGTTTTATTATCTTACATAAGATATGCATATATTTTAATGAAGTTCTCAGTTGTTTTATGTTTATGACTTCAGGCCTCATTCTATTAATAGAATAGGTCGTGGCTCAAGATATTGGAGAGCTGCTGTTGTAGACATACATTTATATGATTACAGAAACATACGTGTGCGCGCACACGCACACACACGCCAGGAACACATCGCTCATCTGCCTGAGTCAACCACATTACGATAGCGGTTCATAGATTTGCAGGGTCCTGATCCCATCCTGATCACATTCATCACGTTCTCCCATCCAATTTTCAAACAATATTCCGGCTTTGAAGCGTGACTAATTGTGACTCGCAGCAATAATTTAGAGAGAGATTTTTTTTTTTTTTTAATCACGCACCCCCTCCTGCCCGTTTGTCTGCCAACCCCCCACCAACCACTCGCTTCTGTCTCAGTGCCTTTCCTTTTGGAAACCTAGCCAGACGTATACGCTTATCTGTCTTTCTATTTTAATGCTAATTGACCGGCCCCGATTCTGCATTTTACCACTTATTAGCTACGAGCCTTTGAAGTTTCTACAGTTTTTTTTAAAGCTCCATCCCCAGACAGCTGCCGTGAGTCTGCCGGAAGAGGGAGAGGTGAGAGAGACAGAAAGAAAGTGAGACCAAAAGAAAAGACAGAGACAACTAGATGCTGTAGAACATAGACAGCCCCAGTAAAGACTCCCTCCGGACTCCACCAGGGCAGAACCAGTAACAGAGAATCTCGCTCCCGGCCAAGAGATCTGGACAGTTAGTGACACAAAGGAAGTGACCCGGTCTCCTAACTTCCAACTTGAGGAGCTGTTGGTTGGTGTGTTTGTGCTGGAGGGAGATTTAAGGCTACAGTAGCTAGAGAATTTGAAAAGTATTAGTATGACGTCTTGGAAACAATAGCAATCAATTTACCAGATTGCAGCTATTGTTTCCTCTATTGTTCTGTTCTATATATATATATATATATATATATTTGCCCCTCTAATACAAAATTAAACGTAATCCTGTTTCTCGACGGCACTCTTCTGGCCCTGGTAGCTAGCGGTGTACAGCATGAACGAGGTGATATGTGTGTTTAAACACCCCCGTCATGCACGTCTTGTCGTGTGCGACACTGTACCCCTGCTCAGCGCGGTTGAGGCTTTGTTTGGCTTTGCTGTTGTAATCCGCTTTGCGGCGTGACAAGATAGAAATGGCAGTAAGCCCCACGGCCTGCGGAATGCACGGCGACTCCTGGAACGTCGACAGGTGAAAGGAAGCAGATGTGTTGTTAGCATTGCCGTTTGTGTGCCTTATTATTTTTTAAGGTGTATGTTTTAAGGATATGTCGCCCTTGTGGTTGAAACGTGCAGTTGTGGTAAAAACGTGCAGTTGAGGTAAAAAGTTAGGGTTTTGTGCACTATAACACAATCGAGGAGTGTTCCTTTAAGCCATAAATTCACTTTTCAGTTCCCATTTCAAGAATTGACAACCCCACCCCCCTCACAGGGAGACCTTTTTCTCCCCACTGTTCCTAAGTGGATGTGAGATTATGTCATCCCCGTTCTGTTTTACTCCCTCTGTCTCTCTCTCTCTCTCGCACGCCCTCCCCCACTTCTCTCTCTCTCGCTCCTTTTCTCTCGGTGTGCATTAGCCATTGTGAATACGCTGGTGTGGTCTCTGGGCTCATTAATAGTAGATGGCTTGAGAGGCTGTGCACAGGCTAGACTGACCTGCAACCACTTAGTGCAGGTTTTAAACACACACATACACACACCCTGGTTATGTAAGTCTCTGTGTGCCTCTGTATGCATGTGTGGATGAGACAGACAGGGGAGGGAGAGAGAGAGAGAGAGAGAGAGAGAGAGAGAGAGAGAGAGAGAGAGAGAGAGAGAGGGAATACCCAGAAGAGATTATGTGTGAGAGTGTTTTGTAGTGCAGTGTTATGAATCTGTTGACCAAAGTCAGTCACAGTCTGAACTACTGTGGTTCCTTTAAATTTAAATAGAACTACGAATAGTTCATCTGTCAGCCCAGCTGGTTAAACCATTTACATCTACCAGGAAAACCAGAATCATAATCCAATTTATTTATTCACGCAGGTACATTGGGATTAACAGATGTTCAGACATCTAAGAAAGTTAAGAAAGAACATTTTAGAGTACAAAATATACAGTACATATACAACTTTGAAAGGACCTTTTCTTCAGTTAATCAATTTCTAATTTTAGACCAAAATCATTTTCACAAATTCAAGTAGATAGTAAGGTATTTGTGAACTGGTAGAATAACAGTAGGCTTTTCCAATGCAGGAACTTGTGGGCTGTTTTAGAGGGGGCGGCACCAATAGCGGTTTTCCATTGCTGTCTTCGGGGCCGAAAGAAGTACCTAGTACCTAGTCCAGGGTAAGTACTTCTGAGCGGCCCTGAAAAACTGCTGGACGGGACTCTGCACTTATTGGTAAATATGGGGGCAGGATAGTCTAGTGGTCTAGGTGTTGGATACCCAGCCAGAAGGTCGTGGGTTCGAGCCCCAGAGTTGGCCTACCTGTAAGCATCCTTAAGCAAGATGCCTTACTCCTATCTGCTCTATGTAATAGTATCATGTAATTGTAAATCACTTGGGATTAAAACATCTGCTAAATGACCTAACTGTAATTTCAGCTGCCATTTAATGTTTACTTTAGAGCAACATTCAACTGTTGACTCAAGGTAATCCTGACCCTATCTGGAAAATCTCTAGTTTAATAATTCTAATGTTAGCGCTGGCGTGCTGCTGCTGGAGAAATATATAATTTTTTCGTCGTGCTTGGAATTTACGACGCGATCAAAGAGCAAAGGCAACGTTGTAGCTAACAGCTAACTACTGTGCTTCACACCTTAACATATGGGATACAGAGAGAAGGAGGGTGAATGCTGGTGGCCTTGTGAGATCATGGTGATTTAACCAACTCCACATTCTGCTAGCACATTACTCTGCTAGTGAGTCCAGAGTCCTTGGGCCCTATCTTACACCAAGCATGACACAAGTGCTAGTTTCAGACCGACGCAGTTGTCATTTTCGCATCCTGCGCCCACGTTGTTTAAAAAGAAATACAAAGAGACCAAGATGACTAGAGAAAATAAGAAAACGCAGAGAGTGCGAAATTCTGGAGAATTAAATTAATTACTTTCCCACAATGAGTCTCACTGTGAGGGGAATTTCACTTTTAAAAGCTACTTCACTAAATATTTACCCAGCTAGAATGAGTACACATAATGTTTCTGTTCTTAGAAAACAACTGTGTTACTGCTCCAAAAAAATTTTTGTCGACTGGGTTATAGTGTATCATGTAGCGAGAGAACACTACTATCTGTTTGAGTTCTGGGTATGGAACTCGTACACCCTTGCTATACCAGAAGTCTGTGTTAAACAGTCACAGAACCGTCATGTTCGTTGGGTCTATCCATCATGTCACACTGGAATTCACAACTGATGATAACTGATGTTACATTCGCATGCAAGTCTGGTGCGGTAGAGGTGCTAGCTAATCACCTAATACGGTTTCAAAGTATACCCTGTTCATAGTATTAACATTCACAATAGAGAAGCTCTCTCCGACCACAAGCTAACCTGCTAACCTTGTTTCATCTCCCATAAATCTACAGTAAAATGTTAATTACATTTTCCTAAACGTTATTGATATTTTACAAGCCGTCTTCTCATAACATTTGTCCGCAGCTAATAATTAAATCTCAGTCTTTTGCCTTTGTGTTTGCTGTAACAGCACACAACGTGTCAAGGGTCTTTTCAATCATTTTTGGTTGCATCACAATACAAGTTAAGCAAAACAAAGACCTGCTGAGCGGGCAGGTTCAGGTTATTCCCATAATCTCTCTCTCTCTCTCTCTTCCCCACCCCTCCTATGGCACCAAGCTGATCTAGTAAAACATCTGTTTTCTAAAAAACGCTGGCCCCATAAATGGCCCCCAGCCTCTTTGGCTCTTTACGAGAGCTCTCACACTGAACTAACAGTGGCAAAATAGCACTCTAAGGTGTTTTCCTCCCCCCCTCCCTTCTGTTTTTTTTGCTCCAGCCCATCCTCTCACAGCCAACCAAGAGAAAACAGTATTTAACTTCCCTCCCCTCCTCTCACCTCTTCTGCCGTTCCCTCCTTGCTTCACACTTCTTCTATGGTTTTACTGCGTCTGTATTTGGACTGCGGCCCGTCTTCAACACCTCCAGGACAGTGGACCAGCTGTCACCGGCCTGCAGGGATTGCTTTAAAGAGTAACTAAATAGCAGGATAGGTTAGGGGGATCGAATCCCAGTCAAAGGGCACAGGATTCGATCCCCGACATGCCCTTCCTACCTGTAAGCATCCTTGAACAAGATGCCTGACCATACCTGCCTCTTGATACTGAATGCTTTGGATGAAACCATCCGCTAAATAAGGCAGAGGAGAGCAGAGTGGAGCAGTTAGACACACATCCCCCTCTGCCCCCACCAACACAACAGGGCTACAGGGAGACAGACTCCAGGGGTGTGGTCAAACCCCACAAGCCTGATTATGCAACTTGTCTTTTTGACATCGCTTATTTCGAATCCGAAATAAGTGATTGTGTTTAACCTGTAGAGGACAGCTGCCACACATTCTTACAGAGCACATTCAGTTTCACAACTTCATACAATTTTGTCAAGAATTTCACACAAATCAAACATGTTTCTTTATTAAAGTTACATTTATTTGTGATTGTCTGAAGCAGAGAATCATCTTTTTTCCCCTTCAGCAACTGAGAGCACAACAGCATCTCCAGAGAAGCACTCGGAAGCTGGGAGGATACAGATTGTTGCTCAAGGGCACTTCAGTGGAAAGCATGCTTGCTGCCATAAGGGATTCAACCATTTCCTTTCCCCCGTGTACTTTCCCAGTAATAGGATAAGCCCTGTTCCTGTATCCTTCACTTTCTTTGTATTTCCCCAGGAGCCATTCTCCAGTATCAGAGGCCTACTATGGCTGCCTTACCAACACAAGACAACTGCCTACATCATTCATAGGCAGTTGTCTTACTGTACGAGTGAATACAGGAAGGAATATAGGAAGGCAGCTGATGTGGGAAGTGAGCATTACGTCAGAGTTGCTAGGGATATTCCCCACGAGAACTTTCAAATTTAAGTTTTAAAATGTAAGTTCAATGTACAGGATAGAATTAGCATGTGCATGACAGTTCATTAGCACATAAAGTGGTTACACTCAGATTCTAAACTCTAAACTGTCCCCTAAAATCTCTAGCTTCTCCGGCCAAACAAAGTTAATGGCCTTCGGTTTAGGACACGTCTAATATCGTGGGCGCACAAACGCTGTCTTAGATTGTTGTCTAAGTTGACAGCTTGCCAATATCATACAGCCTTACGGTTCATAGCTCTGTTTATTTCCATCCGCCCTGTATTTTCTTCACACAGACAGTAGTGTCTTCTGTTCTCATGCTTTAGATATTCCAGACATTCCACGGAGGAAGGAGGCGTGAGCTCATTTTTTCCACCACCGTACTGCGCACGCAAACACACCTGCACGCAAACACTCACACACACATTTACACCTTAGTAATCCACCCCCCCCTAAGCGAAACAATAAAACTTTGTAGTGAGCAAACAAAGCAAACACATTTGTCCAAGTATGTCATATAAATTTGCAGTTGCCTGTCATATACAGCCTATTGTACATGCAGTCATTTAGGGACTCGGCATGGGTCTGTCCTTTAAAAAAAATGTCAATCTGATTAATCAAGATGTAAATTACAAACCTTCACACTCTGAGTGTAGTTAGGAAATGCATTGCATTGTATTGTGCATTATATTTTCTGACTGATACTGCTCTTTGTAAATGGGAATAAATTAAGAAAAAAGATGGGTTGTGCTTCATTCCATTCGGCTGCAACGGGAACAGGGCTTGGCACTCCACAGATACAGTTACACACAACTTGGGCCTTTAAGGCTGAAATGTAATTTTCATGATCACTGTTGTTTTCTGGAACAGGGACGTAGGCATTTTATGATATTAATAAAGACGATCTCTATCAAAGAATAAATGTTAAATGTTGCATTTTATAATTAGCATTTAGTTGGATAGCTCGTTTTCTATTCAGATATTAATATGCATGAGGAGAATTCATTAGAGTGATTGAATTTGTTGGATAGGCCCCCGGGGGTTGAAAATGTTGCTTTTCATATTTGGTACAGATTACTCACATCTGGAACCAACATGTGACTCAGTAATGGGAGCCAAATAATCAGTTTTACTACTAATTGGGGCATTTAAAACTCTACCAAAATAGTACATACATATATTTTTGCTAGACATAAGCCTATATTAACTTTTATTCTTGGATAGAAGGAAAGTTTTGACTTTAAAACTTTTAAGACGCCTCTCGTCTACAATTACTCAACAATGACAAAAACAAAGCTAGCATGTCTAACTCTAAAGCTCAGGAGGTTCCTAGACTATTTCTCAACTAACTAAACAAACAAATAAACCAACTTCATCTCCCTTTCAGAAAGAAGACGATCTTCAGCACACTTGCCCCCGAGCGGCAACGGAACATCTGCTGTGTGTCTGGAAGCAAATCAATAGGCAGTCTATCTGCAATTAGTTACAGCAGCAAGCCTCACACTAACTTCCTATAGCACTGCATGGAGGGGCTGGGCACCTCTGGTTTAGCCCCAGAATAAATCTGCAGAGAGGAAAAACAGGAGACATGGCTGACAAGTGAGAGAAAGAAAAAGAAAAATTGAGAGAGAGAATGACGGATCGTTTTTGCTGAGTTGGCCCTGGCATCGACTACTTTGATAATATTGTGGAGACAGCGCTTGACCTTCCGTAGGAAACTTCCGGGGTGTGGAGAGGCGACAGTGAGTGAGGTCAGGTATTTTAGTGACGGCTATTTTTAGACAAGGGTTGCAATGTAAATCAACCACCAGGGGAAAGGGTAGCATGCTGTGTGATAACTCACTTTAGTGCGAGGGGGGTGAGTCTGATATCTATTATATCCTTCCTTTTAATCCATTCATGAATCTATTAATTCCTCTTATCAGTTCTACATCGCAGTTTCACTGCAGGGGTCGATAATATTTCACTGATCAGTCTGTCTATCCGTCTTTCCATCTACAGGTTCTATCTGTGTGTGTCTAATATACAAAATGAAACAGGGTATGGACCGTGGCATATTTAGATTAAACACTGCACCATCCAAATATATATATATATATATATATATATATATATGCATCCATTCTACCCAGATTCCTCCCACTCTTTCTTCATTTTCCACCAGGAGAGTTACTCCCCCCACCTCCTCAACAGCCCACCTGCGTGGAATAAATAGTACAATATGAAGGCATTGATTTGAGCTGTAGATATGAAAAATAGAACCCTGTGGATTCCAGTGTAAATCATTTGTGTAAAGCTTGATCCATGACTCGGCCAATGGAAGTGGCTGGTGGCCTATTGGATAATATAGTAACTTCATACTCCAAAATGTACTGATCAGAAATACACATAAATGGACGCGCACAGAGGCACACAGACACACACGTGTGCTTGTATGTGGATGCATGCACGGACCCACACAAGTGTAGTCAACAGATCCATAATGTGTGCTATTGAGCAAAACATTTTAAAAGGATCAACGTTTTCTATTCTTTTCTGTTCGTGTGGGGACTCAAGAAGCCCAACTTTTAAATGTCTACTACTACACCCACACATGCATGCACACACCACCAAAGCACGGCACTTTAAGCAAATGATCAAGAACGGGAATGGGTTGGCCATTTTAAACAAAGTGCTTTCTTGTTTCTGAGATGTAATTCCCATGTTTAATGCCCCTTATATTCCAATTTCATTCGGGGCAGCCTTTTCTTCCCTTCAAGCTGAACATTACATTTTTAGTTGGTGTTGCACGTTCTCTTAACTGGAAAATGGGTAATTTTACAATAAGCGGCCCTTAAGAATACACATTTATAGAGAAACAATAATATAGCACACACAGAAAGCTCATGCTTTACAGAGGTCCTGTCAGGTTTGACCTGATCACAGTCCTGCGACAGAGCGTAAAGGCAAAAGGTCATTTTTTTGTCGACATTCTAGCACAACAACCGCTGGCCCTCGTGCCGTCATTAGCCTTCAGCCTCATTAGCCATGCATATTTAAATCGGAGCATATGCTCTTCCTGATGTATTTGCATTCTTAAGCCTCGGCAGGGAAGGAGAAGGCACATTTGCATAGTCGCTGGGGCCCACCAGAGACGGAAATAGCCATGGACCCCCTTAGAGTTGCGTAACAGACAACAATGGCCCTCAGCGAGCATTAGGTTCCTGCCACTGTCCCTCCCTCCTTTCTTCTCCTCCTCCACCCATCTGCCCACTATGGGTTTAATTGCATGGCATTTTCTATTTTTTGTTTGGCGAGAATGACAAGTAAAAACAAAAGAGGGACAAACAATTATTAGCGCTAGGCGCCGTTTGTCGTGCGGCTGAAGTTTTGGAGGTTTAAATGTTCCAGTTTTGCCAAGAACAGCATGCCGCACTTTTCTGGCTGGCGATGAAGTTAGATTTATAAATTAATTTTCAATTAATTACTCATAACCTAGCTCAACCTGTTTCTCAGTTATAGCCTTGATCAAATGGCGTAAAAGAAATTGCGGCACATCATAATTTTTTCCAATTACAAGGGATATATTTGATTGAATTTGAAAAATAGACTTAACTATGCCAATTGTTATTTATTGAAAGCTCGTATTGTTATGGAAAATACTCTTTTTAGTTCTCTGTGCAGCAAATGAATACACTTTTAAATATAAATACATACACTTTTAATGAAGAAGTATATAAGTAAGAGTACTCAAGTCAGAATGCAGCAAGTATGCACATTTTATTAATGATAAAGATCAAGAGGAAAAAAAAGAGACATTTTCAAAACAAATTACAGTTCTTGCCAGACCTTGGAGTCTGAGGTAACTCATTAGTTAAAACTCTGGCACGTCTCTATCACAGGGTGCAATATGCCAGAGGAACTAAGACCCAATTGAATAATCTGTGTTTTTTTTAGTTCTCTTACACTAGGACTACTGAGTTTGGGCCATTCATTTTATAACGTAATTTAGTTTAAACTATACACTGCATATTGCTGGCTTACACCTACTCCTGATGTAAGCTGTAAGGGTATTTCAATCCGACTATGGTCTGTTGATGAATGGATGCAAGGTACAGCTTTGCTTTAAGTGTATATTAATGAATGTGCACACAGGCTCATAAAGGTATTTTAATTTTATTTGTGCTCAGTCCACCAAGTAATCTGTCTTTTATCTGAAGTTTATCTGATTACTGAATAGATCAGAGGCTGTATTCAGTGTTTTCTCTCACAGCTCACAGTGACACCTAAATCACACTGAAAAATTCCACTTAGAAATGGGAGAAATCCTAAGCTATAACAGAAATACCCTTCTCCTTGTTGTTAAATAACTCTGGCTAGTTTATGGTGCAAAGATGTTTCGCTAGAAGTATTCTTTGACTAATAATTTGGAGTCCTAAAAATGGACTGACAGCCATTATCTTTAGGAGTGTCTCCTAAATCAGCCAGTTAGGATCTACTTTTAGCCTTTAGGATATTTTGTGAATATGGCCCCAGGTTACTGTAAGCCTATATAACTTGCAATATATAATAAGAGACAATGAGCTAGCTTTCAGCTTGACGTTAACAGGGTTGAAAACAATGCTTTTGAGGAATATGGCAAATGGCATGCTACTAGGGGGTGTGAAAAAAACAAATGATAAAAGGGTAAAGACGTCCTCATCCTAAACTTAACAACTGAGGCATTCCTTTTCTCAAATTCAAAGCATCTAATCTTTGTGTTTGAAGACAGTGGCGGCGCTGGTGAGTTTTCACAGCAGGCATTTTGTCAAACACTTTAAAGAGTAAACAGTTGAAAAGTGGGAATCCAAAGCTTTAAGAAGAGTAAAAGGACCACGAAGCCAAACAAATAAACTTGATAAATGTACGTTTATTTGTTAAATTTAAAGATGCGTGTGTATTTCTGCTAAATAAATACATGTAAAGCAACAACTGTATGTACCAACACGTGCAAAGTGACAGCTGTCATCAAAAAGCAATGCTGCTGATGAATGCATGGGAGGCTGAGCCTGTCTTGACTTTTACTGCAGAATGTCACCTCCACTCTTATCAAGCTAAAAAGTGGGGCATGCAGTGCACAAGCTGCTGTCAGCCACCATAATTTATACACATACTAGTAGACTGTTCTAAAGGTATATTGATTTAAGTATTGATGTGGGGGCGCGTACGGAACACACGCACACACACACACACACACAACAGAGAGAGAATGGGAGGGGGAGAGTGTCAGCACAGAGATGGAGAGAACCTCGTGTTATATTTTTAACTCTCTCAAAAAAAAAAAAGCACAACATTCTAAGGATCTAATGAGGTAGTTCCACCCAGCTGCCATACTGTATATACACATACAGTACAGTACTACACACACACACACACACACACACACACACACACATTAATGTATGCATAGAAACTCAAACATACTTACTGTATACCCATAGGCATTCTGCGAACACAACGTTCATCATAAAATGAACAAAGAAAATGTGCTACATGCATTAGACAGAGAGACTGGCGACAAGAAGAGAGACAAGTACAGAAAGACAACAATAGCTTTTTCAGACAGACCGAGAGACAAGACTAATTTTACTATGACTTGACTGACTACTTCCATTCATGTGGCACCAATAGACCGAGCCAGAGTTAAACTTTCACATATTAAAAATCCACATGCAGGCAGGCAGAGACACACTCGAACACAGACAAGCTCAAAGACTTAAGGACAGACCTCCAGTAATACCTAGGGCCAAGCTGACAGGATAACAAGACAGACAGGCGGATGGAAAGAGATTCATGCAGGCGAACACACAAACACTCAGACAGGTCGGAGGACGGATGCATAGAGATCAACAGACAGTTTATACCGGCAGACGTGGATGAAGGAGATTGTCAGGTAGACGTCGAAAGGGGAGCATTAAGATGTCAGGGACAACAGACGGACCGATAGAGACAGGCAGGTAAACCAGGTAGGTGGGCCCGCAAACCTTTAACTTCACGGTTTCAGACCTTCAAAGTAAAAGCTTGTTCGATATTCAACTATTTTTTTCCCTTATATCTGTGACGCTGAAGATCAATAAATAGGACTTCCATGTTAGCCCATCTTCCACCAGTTCTGAGATAAATTCTCTAGATAGCGATCCCATTTAATTAGAATGTGGCCACATTTTATTCAGCTGCAAAAAGCACTTTGAGTTTAGGATTTTGACGCCCACAACAAACTGCCATGCTGGCAAATACTTAAAATACATAAAAGAGTAGTGAGATCTAATATAGTTGCGCCATGAGCATTTTAAACCGCCCATTTTGGGAAGGGTATTTCCATTCAGTATGTACACTCACACCTGAGCACAATTAGCATGTTGCGTGCACTCAACATGAAATTCCTGTAGGCTAGTGTAACGGAACGACTCTTACAAATGTCGCAGCGTCACATGTTTGAATGCAAAACCTGAACCAGAGGCAAAAGCACAAGCACGCACCCCGCGCAGTGTGTGTGTGTTACGGGGACCTGTCGTTTCTCTGCTCTTGTGCCTGGACAATAAAAAATTCACACTGCTCATTTAAATTCAGATGAAATGCTGAAGTATGTCTCAAACTGAAGTTTTGTGACAGCCCGGAAGATGTTAGGCGGACAGAGAGACAGACAGGTGGGCAGGCAGAGAGGCGCGAGATTGGGTTGTAAGGCAGACTTCCAGGCTCCTTGAGATAAAGCCATGGGCATGTATAGATTGACACGCAGATAGACAGATAGAGAGGTAATTAGGTGCTGGGGAAAGCAGCCGTACACGCTGGCAGACATGTAGGTGGACAGACGGACGGACAGACAGGTAGACAGACAGGCAGACAGTCAAAGAGCCACAATAAGCAATTCTGCAAAGCTTTGAGGGTTTCTTTTTGTTTTGTTTTTTTCCATGTGAACAAGCCCTGGAGCCAATAATCCCTCAGGTAACTGTATGTGTGTGTGTGGGTGTGGGTGCGTGTGTGTGTGTGTGTGTGCGTGTGTGTGCATGAGTGGCCACATTCTTACAAGTATGAGGCTGTAGTGTACATGTGTTTGAGTGAGAGAGAGAAATTCTGTGTGTGTGTAAGAGTGCACGTGTGCGTGTACGAGTGAGTGCATTTTGTGCGTGTGAGCAGTGGTGTGTGAGGACACATCTATGTATCAGATGCGTGCGTGTACACAAATATAAAGCACGTTCATTTGTTCATCTGTCATTCCCAAAAATTCAAATGCTTCATGCTAAAAAACAGTCAAACTTCAGCATATACCGTGTGAGCCATACTAGCTATGTAAACATTCTTAGCATACCATTTATTGTTGACACAACACACACACACACACACACACACACACAGGGGCAGGCAGAGGCACATGCAGATACTTGCCGTCCTAATTCTCTTAGCCCCCCAGGCAGATGTGTTTCACTGTTAGGTAGGAGGCATAAATTGAAGCAATTCAAGCTACAGCATGCGGACAGACCTGGACAGCTGGCAAGACGGAAACTATATGTGTATTGTATATATGTGTGTTATTCCTTATATATAAAGTAAGGTGTTATTCCTATTTCAATGTGGTTCTCAGAATACAAAATCTGACAATTTAGAATAGAATATATACGCATATAAACGTATTGAATTTATACGCCTATTTATAGGAAACCCCTTGGCATTCACCAGTCCAAACTTACATAATTCTGTCAAAACAACAGAATGAAGACTCGTGACATTAATTGAACTTCTCAAAACGGTTGACGTCTGAAACTTCTTTTAATGAATGCATTTACAATGTAGTGATAATGTGTGCATACTGCACCATGACGATGTGATGAATGCGCTTTGACTGAAGAGGGGAACAACAAATTCTCTGTGACGGCTTTATGGACAGACCTGAAATGAGTGGGTAGGATTTAGCATGTTAGCGTAGGCAAAACAGCGGTCAACAAGTGGGCCTGCAGCCACATTAGCAATAAATAAGCGTGAGTCGGCACGACGGTGGGTGTTATGTTTACTTGTATTGATTCATGTATAGGCCCATACATCCAGAGACAAGATTTTATTATTACATGAAGCTGAAAAACGATCCCGCAGCCTACCCCAACCCCGTCTATAGACACACAGACAGACACACAGAAATACAACAAATTAGAAATGACGCGTGCTTTGCTGATAAAGGCCCCAAACGCAACTCCCTCTCATCTCTCTCCCTCTGATTTGAGCCTTCTCTCTTTCTCCTCTCCTCTGTGTATTTTTGCATGGCTGATGTTCTGTGGCATGTCTGTAAGCTGATCTATGGAGCCTGCAGTTGTCCATCTGTCTCTCTGCCAGTCAGAAGCCACTCAGCCCTGCCCTAATATGTCTGTTGGCTGGCTGCTGGTGCCACCAGGCAGCCTGTATTAATAGCAGCATAGCAACAGTAACCACACACAGTGTTACAGGGCAGGGGCAACGGTTAAGAAGAAGAAAGAAGAAAAAATTTAATTATTTACCTTAAGATTGAGCTGTGTGACTGCTGTTGACAAATGTGTCTTGCTCTGGATAAAAGGTTGAATAACTATAATTTGTAGATTTTAATTTGTGGTCCATCAGTGTCATAAGATCTGCCTGTGTTGTGTTTTCATATATTCCAAGTATGCCTAACCTAAACATTGTATCCTACCCTTAAAAATATTAGCATTTTCATGCCTACATTTAGAATATGGCTAGCAATAAAATGATGGTTTTCATTTTAATCACCTCCCCAGGTAAATTCAATTTGCTCCCCAATTTGTAACCAAGGGATGGCTAATTGGACAGTTACAGAAAAGAGCTGATGTTGGAATGAAAACCTTCAGCCAACACACACTGCGTAGTCTGATTTGCTTTTCTGAAAAACTAATTGAGAGCTGGGCAATTTTTTATAATTTGAAATGAAGGATGAGGGTGATTAATGTGCGATAACACTACACCAATAACATTAAAACCGACATACGTGTGGGTCCATTTCCAAAAATTCAACGCACACACAGGCACAATGTTAATATACTGATGAATATGGTAATGACTTGAAATGATAAACTGGTGGTTCAGTAATCGTGGTGCATGTACCACACTACACTACACAAAAACATGTTACATCGTAGCAGAAAACAGGACCATACAGGAAAGAAAGGAGAACATTAAGGATCCATTCACAGAAGCAGGGGTACCCTTCCTCACTTCATTAATTCTTATATTCTTTGTTTGTACAAACGTTTGGGTGCATTTTCACATTTGTTATCCATGGTGGACCTCAGTGACCACGATAAGTGGTACATGGTGTTAAAGGTTTGAGAACCACTAATATAAACCTGATAGATAGATAGATGACCTAGTTCATGGTGGGTGGAGTTAGTGGGTGGTGACACTATGTAAACAAGGAGAAATATCAGATGCAGGTGAAGGAAAGGAGAGAGAGAGAGAGAGAGGGAGGGGGGGAGGTGAGAGACAGAAATGTAAAAGATATTTCATATTAAAGAGGAGTGAAGCTGAGCAGAGCAAGGCACTAGGGTAGGGGTTCAACTGCCAAGCCCATTCATTCCAAGAATGTACACGCACTCGCGTTGACGTAAGGCGCACAAAACAAAAATGCTGCCAGTGAAGAAGGGAGAGAGGGGAGGCGAGGGGGGGGAGGAGGGTGTCAGAAGAGAGGGAAGGTTGCGAGCGACGTGCGAGGAACGAAGGACAGAACGAAGGAGGTGAAAGTATGAGTGCGTAGATGCGCGGAGGAGGGAGGGATTTCAAGAACTGAATGTTGGGCGTCTGTGGCATCTAACCTCTCCCCCTCCTAACCTCTCCCCCTCCTAAACACACACACACACACACACACACACCACCCTGGACCACCCAAAACGTGCTAGCCTGCCTGGAACCAGACATGTTGGCAGCTGGTGTGACCCTTCACACCAGGCAAGTGGCCTGTTAGTACACCATCGAGCCAGGTCAGCCACACCCGATATACACACTAAGCATTTCTTTCACTTCATTTTCATTTACTGGGTGAGTGTTAGGAATGACCAAATATTGGCAGGGAGAAGCATTTAGCGTGTGATATTACCGGCAGATCCCAGTCTCATAGGTCAATAGCGCTCAAATGAATCACTTTTGAGTACATGCGCTTCAGAGTGTGCGCTTGTTTCTAATAAAGGGAACGGCGTTCACAGGTCACGCCACAATAAAATAATGATTTGAGTGCCGAGGGAGAGGCTCACATTCCTCTCTCCCCCCCCCTGCAGCCACATGCTTTTTTGGGTTTCAAAATCTAAACAGTGAGCTTGGAAGGAATTATGGGGTTCTGCTATGATGCAAATTAAGGGGGCAGGATAGTCTAGTGGTCTAGGTGTTGGACTCCCTTAAGCCTTGAGCAAGATGCCTAAGCCCTACCTGCTCCATGTAACAGCACCATGTAAGTGTAAGTCGCTTTGAATAAAAGCATCTGCTAAATGCCAAATTGTAAGTTAGGCTTATTGACGGAGTGCAGCTTTAAGATTTTCTGTGTCTCTTTGTATCTTTCCCTTCATAAACCCACACACACACACACGCTAAGACTGGGTTATGGCAGGAATGCTAAGTAGAGATCCAGTCGACTTTAATGAGCAGGAGTTAGTCATGCTAATCTCTGAGCGGCCCTCTTCCCTTTCAAACCTCTCCATTCCCCGCTGTTTTCTTCCTCCTCTTTGCTTTCTCTCTCTCCCCTGTTGTCTCTTGCTTCCCTCTCTTCTTTCTAGTTACCCTTCTTTCTCTTCTCCCTAATTTAATTTCTTCTTTCTCTGCCGTGTCTTTCTTCTTTGCTTGTATGTGCGTCATTTAATGACTTTATATTTTTAGGAAAGAAATAATTGAGACAAAAGAAATGAGAGGGACGTGTCAGTTATAAAATAAATGATTGTGTTGAAATAGCGGGAGGGGTTCATTGTGACAGCCGCAATTTTCTGCTAACAGCAGCATATCAAACTCCGCACGGACATATCATCCTGATGGAGTCAGTTACAACACAGCGTTAATTGTTAAAACGGGACTCATAATACAAACTGACCAGAGAGATGGGACAAAGATCTCCACAGAAGTGGACGTGCGCTTCACGTGCACTTAACCGATATTGATAAGGCCATTTCCAACTCATTACATGACAATGTTCCTATTCAAGTTAAGCAGGGCAGAAGTTAACAAATTCCTAATTGTTCGTTTTCGCCCAATTTCCCTTCCATTGTCTTTTCGCTATAAGATACGGTTAGTTAGGATAGTCAACTATTTGTTCCTGTCCAGAAGATCTCATCAAGGACAGACAATATGTGAGACTTTTAAATACGCTGCACATTGGTCTATATTTTGGGGGACTTATAACGGGCCAAATGGACTAACATTTAAGATTGTTTTAACATTTAATTAATCAAATTGTGTGTCTTATACATTTTCTTACTGTACCCCTCCTTCACCTATACGGTGGGGGGGGGGGGGGGGGCAAGGGGTTCCTTGCTCTACTGTCTTGTCTACTGAGCTGTCTTGTCTACTGAGCTGTAAAAGGTCACTAAAAACATTTTGCGTTTGTCTAGAAGTCTCAAACTTTGAAAATAACAAAATACAATAACACTCGCTCACACACACTCTTCCCTTGGAATTAATGCAGGATCTGACTTTCATCTCGGAAAGAATTCCAGTAGTGGTGACTGTAGCCAATATTGGTCTGTCAAGCCGATAGCCTTTAGCCTATTACTTTAGCTTTAATAGGTTGTGAGTGTTGACAGTAAGATAGATTTGGCCCTCTGTCCAAGTGCGTTTGAGTCTCTCTGACAAATCCAACATGACTTTTTCTACATTAAAACATGAAATCACACCGGCGATTAAGTTCAAGGGCTGATAATAGGATTGCATTTATTTAAATCATCTCTGGACCCTAAATGATTCAAAGTCTGTCTCTCTGTGGGTTTCAGATGATTCACTTGAATTGAACATGTCAGCATGTATTTACCAGCTCGCTTCTATATTCTCACACAAAGTATATTTTTTTCTTTTTTGACAAGGTCAAGGTAGTAAGAATCCTTTAGAATGTCAGAGCATTGATCCTATTTGGTTAGACTGGATGAACTTTATTTAAACTAATGAAGAATGTCATTTCAGCGGGTGAAGTAAAGGTGAAGAAAAAATATCTTAAATCGTCTTATCTAAAACACACAGAGCATTCTGAAGTTTGACAAATATTTGTGAATTTGTCGTGATAAAAGAGGCCATTAAAAGGTAATTGCACTATTTCTGAAACCATAACACTGCTGACATGCCACAAATAGTTTCACAGTTAAAACATTCCATTTCAGAAGAAAGAGTGATCGTATGGCGAGTTTCAGGTGCTAGAGCACTCTACCCTCTGTCTGTAGTCATTAATACTCCATTCACAACATAGCTACTCAGGTAAAAACCTGTGTATTTGCCATCGGTGTGAAAGGGTCAATGGGTTTCATTCATCCGTGAAAGGGGGAACCTCAGTACAGGTTTGCTGTACTGAGGTTTAGATAAAAGCAACCACTCTGGTTTGCACTGGTGGGATACTGATGTAAATAGCACTAAAAACGATTTCATTGCTGACCCAACGTAGTCGGTGCAGCAATCTGTTACGCAGGTTCTCTAAGAATTGGGGTTGGTATCGGTTCAAGTAGGCATACACTAAGAGTAGCTAAACTATTAAATGCCAAAAGACAATGGAGCATCTGGTGGAAATATGCAATAAGGCACTATACATTTTCCCGCCGCAAAACCACTCATGTGATATCATAACCGCTCAATGTGACCAACAACCACAACCACTCAGACGGACTACAGACCAGCAAACTTATTTCCGTGTGAGTCACATCTTGCACTGTCCATATTCAACACAAGATACTTGGCAGGTCATTCGCCTGCATTCGTATGGGGCGCCTACTGTAACAGACCTTTTTTCGTAGGCAGAATGCCTTCTGTGCCACGAAATGCATACATTTACGAATAAAAAATTTTTTTTACGAAACCGTGTAACACTGTAATGCGTTTTGTCCATGAAAAACACAAATGCATTAGCAATATTGAAGAGAGCACATAACGACGATTTCTGTCATGCACCGTATTGTGGTTTTAATTTTGTCGACCAAAGAAACTAATTTTGTAGACAAAATAATTCTGTCTACATAGGTTAATAGATGGCTAATAGATGTCAGCATTTATGCTTTTGCGGCACAGAATGCAGAATCCGCTATACTATCATTATTCCCTGACATCAATGTTCAACAATGTTAATTTTGTCCACTTGTCCAATTGTTTTTATATTAGCCATTTGTTATTTTAGGCCTAATACAGCTCAGGGGCATCAAATCAACCTTTAATTCTGTCTGAAAAGTTCAGCATCCCTTAGGGTCATCACATCCTTTTTCAGTTGAAAAACATATGGTAAAGACAGGGCTGATGGACACGCGGGTAGATATAAGTTTATCTCTCCTCCTCTTCCATTCTGTCTCTCCTGTTTACACCTCTAATTATCTATGCTGGCTGTCAGCACATCACCTGCAGTGTGCTGACAAGTTGAGCCATTACATCTGAAGGAGAGCAACAGGAGAGAAAACTGAGGGAAAATGGAGAAACAAAAACTGGAACCCGTCGGACAGACCAGAGATTTATAAAGGCAAGGGATACAGAGAAAGAAAGAGAGGGAGATGTCAGTTTAAATACTTGGATGATTCCCAGGGTAACACACACACACACACCATACCACACACACACACACACACACACACACACACACACACACACAGGTGGTGAGGTAAGGAGGATGTAATTAATAATCACAGTGGGAAGTGTTTCACACCTAAATGCATGTGCAGCCTCCCCAGATTATGTGTGTGTGTGTGTGTGTGTGTGTGTGTGTGTGTGTGTGTGTGTGTGTGTGTGTGTGTGTGTGTGTGTGTG
>JAOEHI010051978.1:0-14284 GCA_025447815.1 Percopsis transmontana | reverse complement strand
TCTGGACTATCCTGCCGCCTTTCGATTCTTATAGCAGATGTTGTCGTCAAAACAAAAGTTACACTCCTCAGTTTGTGTCTGAAAACCCGCATTACAAAAACACAGCTTTGGTTTGAAACTTTAAGAGTGGCTCACATTCCTCTCTACTCCTCCCCCTATAGGCAAGTGCACTTCTGTGCTCTGTATAAAAACCAGCGAGTTGGGGAGGAATTGTGCAGTTCTGGGGACATAAAGCAGTCAAGCCGTGTACCTTTAAAAGATACGCTTTTATTTATTTACACAATAATAAGATTAATAGTGAATCAAAACATCACATCTATGAAATAACACACACGGTATTACGTAGTAGCCACACACAAAAAACGTCGCGCATTCATTTAGAGTGCACTTAGTGGGACTATCATGCGTTTTCCCACAAGGAGGAGCCGAAACACACCTCCCCGCTGCGTCAGGACTGCAGTATCTACTACATGATAACTCCTCGTGTGTTGTTTCATAGTGTTGCCACCCTTGTATGACCCTTGTATCGTGACCCTTGCATCGTGACCCTTGCATCGTGACCCTTGCATCGTGACCCTTGCATCGTATCGTGAGGTCCTTGCCAATACCCAGCCCTACCCTCACCATTACCCTACTACGTGGAAAGACGACCTGTGGCACGGGTGGGTGTGCCCAAACCCTCTGACCTCCGCTGCTGTAATGGAAAGTAAAAGGGCCAAGGTGCTCGGCGGTACACACCTTGTTCTTCTTGGGCGGCGGTGTGGACCGAGAGCTGGTCACCAGGTCCTGCGTGGGGCTGTCTCTGGTGGACACGGCCTGGGGAGGAAGGCTGCACACCACCATGCCCATGTCCAGCGTGATATCTGCCTCACTGGGCGGGGAGAGAAGCATCCATTTTATATGTTGTTGGGGATTATTTTTCTTCTTTATTTTTTTTTAATAATCGTATCGTAAAGATATCACATTTCCCCGTTGTGTTGTCTGAAGGGACCTGAAGCGGCTGCACACATTTTGAAATCTGTGCAACATGTAACTTAGCAAAAATATGTAGAATAGTAAAAATAGTAAAAACTTATTTTTGGCAAGCGGCAAGCGGCATGCTAAGAGTCTTGTAGGTAAACCGGTGGCTCACCTGTCATTGATGATGGTCTGGCCGATGCGGTGCGATCTCCCCGTCTCCATTTCCTCCCTCTTCCGCTTCCTGGTGACCCTCGGGCTTGGCAGCGGCGACGGGGGTGCAGAGGCCTGATTGGCTGCCGCCGGGGAGAGGTCTGCGGTGTCCTGAGAGAACTCTCGGGTGCTCACCGGGGCGGGCTGCACGTGATTGGAGGAACCCACGGCCTCGTCTTTCGCCGCCAAGTCGCCACTGGCCGCCGGCTTCCCCTGCTGTGGCTCCACGGGTTCCGATTGGCTGGGGCTGTCTCTGGGGGAGGGGTCATCGACCGACAGGGAAGTGGAGAGCGGGCTGAGTCCGCCGATGACCGGCTCCTCGTCACCAACGCCACCCCCACCCTGCTCGCCCCCGTCACCGTTCGCCTGCTCAGCCTCGTTGCCATCCTCTTCCTCGTCATCATCGGCATCATCATCTAAGGGGGGAATGAATGGTGTTTGTGTTTGAATATGATTTGTGTTTCCACACGTCTATGCTTTATGTAACATCTGTGTCTAGTGAATGTATGTGACAACCACTGGCCTAAAACTGACTTTCCGCTAGTCTTTGTTCTGGCTGGCCTGGTGTCCGGAAAGAATTTATTTTAAAAACGGACAAAATGTACTGGTCAAGTTTCAATAAAACCTTGTTTATCCAGCAGGGGGCAGAATGATGGTAAGAACGATCGTAAGATAGGACGAAGAAGTGTTGCTGAGAAGCCTTTCTGAGAGCTTGCAGTGACAGCACGTGATCACTCCTGCTCCCGTGTTCAACGAAAAACTAAGAACATGAACATAAATAACACGAAGACGTGATAAGTTTATGTCTATGTCGGTCTATGTTAATATGATGCACACCTAGGCTGGCATACTTGGCCTCCGATGTAGCCCATAGGCTACCAGCTAAACCTTTTATTTTGCAAAGCCGCGTCCCTCTCTACTCGTCCAGACGACTTCGCAGCGCCGTCTTAATTCTAATCTGCAGAGAGAAGCCCCCCTCGGCGTTTTAGCTACGTTTTACTGTGTGGGCTAAAATGGTCGTGACTAATTGTAACTAATTGTAATTGTGACAAATTTTATTTTTTTTTTAATTAGAAGGATGTGTGTAAATTTAAATGTAGCCTATATTCCCTCTAAGCCTTTGTGCTTAGAGGGAATTATTTTCACTGGACATTATGACCGGCGAGATCTGCCGGACTTTTAACAGATTTTTCCGGTCAATGTCCGGTAATTACCGGATAACGGAAACTCTGGTCTAGAACCTCCATCCTAACCTGGTCCAGCCTGCTGCTCACTGGCCTGGATCTCCTCCTCGATGTCCGGGTCCGATGACAAGTCGTCATCCTCCTCCTCCTCCTCCTCCTCCTCTTCTTCCGCCACCACCTCCTCCTCCTCCTCCTCCTCGTTATTCCCTTTAGCTGTGTCTTCCTGCGGCTTGGGTTTCTGCTCCTGGTGACAAAGAGGACAGTCATGACCGGCACCTTGCCGTCTTTTTGCCAACACGAGGAACAGAAGGCTAGTTTCTTCTGGGATCTTCTACAGCCGCGTCGGACAGGGTTCCACACCTGCACAGGTGTTTGTAACGAGGTCATTGCAGCGATGCCCTGTTCTTGGTCTGCTACGGCCTACAGCCCAACCTGAGGAGAGACCAAGCTTCACGCTGCATGTTACCGACTGCAGCCTCCTTGCTCGACGAGCCCCCCCCCCCGGGCGGTTAAACGGCTTCCCTTGGCCTCCTGTGTGCTCACCTCCTTCCCCTGCCTGGCCCTCTGCCGGCTCCTCTCCTGCTCCAGCACGTCGTCCTGCTGCACGGCGTACTTGGAGATGACCTCCTCCAGGCTGGACAGCGCCACCTCCCTGTTGGAGCGCAGCCTGCGCATCAGGGAGGGGTCCACCAGGGCCGGGTCAGAGGCTGGGGAGGGGTTGGGGGGGTTCATTTGTGGTTTCTCATCTATTTTATATTTTATACTATAAAAAGGAAGCAGGTAATTAAAAAAAAAAACACAGTTTTAATCTGCCACGCCCCAGAAGACCCCAGTGTGACCCCACAGTGTGACCCCACAGTGTGACCCCACAGTGTGACCCCACAGTGTGACCCCACAGTGTGACCCCCACCCCCGGGGGCCGCGGTACGCCCTGCTCCCACTCTCACCGGGCTTGTAGGCGTCGGTGAGGTGCGAGCCGAAGTTGTAGACCAGGTCCAGGTGGCGGCGCTCCTGCAGAAGCTTCCCGGTCTCCTGGAAGGCCTCCTGGGCCATCTGGTTCAGGTGCTTCCGGCTCAGGCACAGGCTGTGGCGCTCGTTGGCGCGCAGCACCCACTTGAGGACGTCGGGGTAGTCCGGTGGGTTCTGCTGGGCCTCGGGACGGTTGATGTACCTCTCTATCTGGGGGGGTCAGGAAGGGAGGGAGGGAGGGAGGAAGGGAGGGAGGGAGGGGGGAGGGGAAACAAGTAAAACAATGACGCTGGCAACTTAAAGCTGCAGTAGGCAAGATTTGAGAATTGCAAAAAAGAACAAAGGAGAAGCAGATTTTGAAAATCAACAAGCATTACAAGGAGGTACAGGTAGGCCAACTCAGGCTGGGGTTTAAACCCATGACCTTCCTTCTGGGAGTCGAACTTCCGGACCACTAGACTATCCTGCCTATAATAATAGAATAAAAGTACCTACTAATAAAAGCTTTTTTCTTTTTTTGCATAGTAGTGACAACTTTTGTTGAAACCAATTCAATATGGTTAGAAACACACAACTAAATGTGTGACCAAAGCTATTTTAGCCCAACTGACAGATGAAATCATATGTGAGATTTCAGGGGTGATTCTATCCAAACCACCCATCCAGCCATCTGAACACGACTTCATTAGGAACCATCATCACTTGTCTGTGGGGGGCTTTAAGTCCTGACCTTCCTGTTGATCTCCGGGTAGCGCGTGCCCTTGTAGGGAATCCTCTGCTCGATGACTCTGCCGGTGTACGTGTTGCAGCCCTTCAGCTCACACAGCCTGGCGTAAATCTTCATCATCTACGAGCACCGAAGAGGGAAACGGTGAGTGAAACAGCACGGAGGACTATAAAACCATAATTGGTCTACCGAGACTCCTATTGGAATTATTTTTTTAATTATAATTTTTTTTCTAGTGATGTGATTTTGTTTTGAAAGTATCCAAACCAAAGTGTTCTTCCAGAGGCTGACCTTGCGTTTGAGCTTGTGCTCCTGGATGTATCCAGAGTCCTCCTTCTCCATGTCGTCTAAACAGAGTTCCCTCTCCTGCAGACGGTGGATCTCATCATTGTACACCTTCAGCAGGTTCTCCAGGTACGCTATCTGGCAGGGAACCACGGTGCATTAGGAACACAGCAGATTGTTAGCAAAGACATACGTCACACACACATACATACGCTATGTTAACATAATAATATGTTATGTTTTGGTCTGTACATTTTTTGTAATCTATGTCAATTTTGCTGCTGTAACACTGCAATTTCCCCTCAGGGATCAATAAAGTTTCTATCTATCTATCCATCTATCTGCTGAGGTCTTTATTCTAACAGAATGCTGTTCTCTTACAGTGACGGGTGTGTGACCTATTCAGCCATTGACACATGTACAAATTGTAAGTCGTTTTGGATAAAAGTGTCTGCTAAATGTTGTACATAAATAATTTAATATAATAAATACAAAATATAGATGCGCTTTTTATTAAAATAACACACACACACACACACACATATATAATTTTTTTTCTTCACTACACTTCTTCCATCATTTTAATAATAAGCTAGCACTAGCTAACACTAGATTACCTGTTTCCTGGAGGCCCTCTTCGCCTTTTTCTCCTCCTCCTCCCCTGCTGCACTCCTCTCCGCCCTGTCCTCCGGCAGGCCCGACGTAGAGGGCTGCTCGTCGTCAAGCACCGTCCCGTCTTCCCTCCTCCCCCGGCGCGCCTCGCCCTCCGCCCCGGCCCCGCCCTCGCGCTGTGGCGTGGCGGCGGGAGGGGGGGCAGGGGGCGGCGGCGGCGCGGCAGAGCCGGCGGCGAGCGACACCCTGCGCTTGGCGGCGTGCTGCCGGAGCACGGTGCACAGCTCGTTGATGTACACGTAGGTCTTGGCGCGGTTGGCCTGGACGCGGGTCAAACACCGGCCCAGCGTGTTCCGGAACTCGGCGGAGGACAGGAACTCCGGGGAGGCCTTGCTGTGCTTGGTGCGCAGGAAGGTCAGGACCTCCGGGCCCTCTGGGGAGTCATGTGTGACGGTGGAGCAGTACTGCACAAACTGAGAGGGAGGGAGAGAGGGAGGGAGAGAGAGAGAAGGGGAGGGAGGGAGAGAAAGAGGAAGAGAGAGGGAGGGAGAGAGGGAGAAAAAGAGGAAGAGAGAGGGAGGGAGAGAGGGAGAAAAAGAGGAAGAGAGAGGGAAAGAGAGAAAGAGAAAGAGAAAGAGAGAGGGGGGGGAGGGAGAGAGGGAGGGAGAAAGAGGAAGAGATTTCATAAGTGCTCAGTTCAAAGGAGCCATATCCTAGCAACATCACACTGCTCTTGTGTTCGAGCATGATTGGACAAAAACAGACACACAGCTGTGTGTGTATAGCACAACTGTACCTCATTATATAAGCACTGCCTGTGTGCCTTATCCAGCATATATACACACACGTCTTACAAAAGAGGAAATCAAGTAAATTATGAGAATGAATAAATTAATTCACCGGTCCACGTTCTGCCCCGGACCCCAGCTCACCTCAGTGAACAACCTCTGATTCTCTGCCTGCAGAACGTGGCTGTCCCTCCTGGCCGAGGCAAAGGGCGACTGGGTGATGTGGGTGGGCGCGGACT
Organism: Percopsis transmontana; assembly: GCA_025447815.1. Classification (NCBI taxonomy): domain Eukaryota; kingdom Metazoa; phylum Chordata; class Actinopteri; order Percopsiformes; family Percopsidae; genus Percopsis; species Percopsis transmontana. The sequence goes on along the minus strand of JAOEHI010051978.1, from coordinate 8,310 downwards.
CGTTGGCTTTCAACGGCGATACGTGGCTTGTCCGATGCCGAGCAGAGGTGCTGCAGGCGGACGAAGTGGGCTTGGAGCTCTCCTGTTCCTCGCCATCATCGTCGTCATCGTCGAGTATCACGATGCTATCCGCCATGGAGGCAGGGGCTACCGCCATCTAAAACCCTCGATTCCCTCTGCTCTATAGCACGGGGAAAGGTGATCACCACCACTTACAGCCAAGGTACAGCCAAGGTAACTTACAGCCAAACACAAGGGCAAGACCGTCAGGGCAGGTCAGCGTTTGTATTGCCCTGACGGTCTGCCCTTGTGTGTGTTTGTATTACAAAATGAGCCGAGCTCTGCCGTGCCACACAAATTAAACATACTTACGCACTTTCTTCTTGGCTTTCTCTGATACACATACGGAGCTGTTATACTGACTTCCGACTCAACTGGACGATCTAAATTTTCGTAGCTTATTAAAAAGCGCCGTTAGCTAGCATTAGCATGAGCTAGCTAGCTCCGGTGATCCACTCCCCTTACAATAATTTAATTCATAAAATCCAGAAACTACAGTTGTGTTACTAGATTTGATTAACAACATATCATTCCCCGACAATCCTTATTTTAAGAACTAGTTTAGAATATCTGACTTTCGCTTATCAAAACAATAGTCGCAAACTTCCCTAGGCGCGACAGTGATCCACAGAGTGATTGTTATGAACATCGAATCACCGGATTTGTTGTCGGCACGGCATTACTTAGTAAGGCTTATGCCTATTGGCTTACTAGTTGCAGGTTGTGATGGAACGGCATTCACGTCATTGTTGTTTTCCGGTGTAACACCAAATTCTGTGACCGTCGAATTCTGTGACCGCATAAGTCGCTGTTGCACATTTAAGCGCTGATTGTTATTGCTTCTTATGGGGAACGAAGCAATAACGGAGGGGATTAATTCATAAACTGCCATAGGCTAATAACCCTCTGTGGTCACAGAATTCGACGGTCACAGATAACACATTTGGTGTTACACCGGTCGTGCAACTTCGCAGGAGCGCAGTATAATAATAATTAATAATTATTAATTATAATAATTATTACATTGTGATTATTAATTATTATTATTAATAATAGTAATAGTACATCTGAATTAATACTTTCCTTTTATAATCAGTATTGAAATGCCTACTAATTTCCAAAATACAACTGGCCATATCTCTATTTCCGTTGTCTTGAAATTATTCCAATAATTTCCTTCTTTTTTGCCACATAATTTATATCGGGGTTGAGGGCAGACAGTAGTGTATCCCAGTTGCTGCCAGTCTATACGTTTACAGGCGCACACACACACGTGAGAATGGGATGGGGGGGCAGGATAGTCTAGTGGCCTAGGTGTTGGACTCTCAGCCAGAAGGTCGTGGGTTCAAGCCCCAGGGTCAGCTTACCTGTAAGCATCCTTGAGCAAGATGCCTAACACCTACCTGCTCCATGTAATAGCACAATGTAATTGTAAGCGCTGTAAATGGATATGTAAATCCATCTCAGTACCTCAGCCACTGATCTTTCTACCTCATAGCACTAACAATCCTTATTCTATCCTTCTTTTCTCCATATAAAAAAGATTATTTCTACTCTGTTAGATCAGCTCTAAGAATTTTAAGCACTTTGCAGTTTAGCAATTATTGACTGAAGATTGAATGATAACTTTCGAATGTTGTAATTATTGAATGTTTTGAGGAGCGAATGATGAACCTCCGAGTAATGTTGTGCAAATGCATAAGTGTAGTAACCTTGTTACATGATGCTGTCCTTATTTCAGGAGAATGTTTTCTGCTCGCAAAAACTGGTGGTTAACCAGTTCAACTGTTGACAAATGTACTAATTGTAAGTCGCTTTGGATAAAAGCATCTGCTAAATGCGGTAAATGTAAAAGGTAAATGTAAATGTAGTGCTTTCAAGTCAGGAAAAGTAGATCATTATAATAACAATTTAATGTTTTCATTTTAAAATTACAAATTGTAACAACTCACGAATATCTGGATTTATGCCAGAATTCAGCATCATCATGGGCATTCTTTCAAATTCTCCCATGCTTATGTAGCTTACTAACTTCTCATATTTATTGCCTGGAAATAAAACTTAGGGCTGATTTGCTACATGCACACATTAAATTAAATGTCAGATTACCATCAGTAAACACACAGAAAAGCCACCACATATACACACACATTTTAATGAGTTATTTACAACTATATTTAAAGACCCCCTCAAAATATATATTTACCAAACTGCATTAATGAAAAAAAAATTTTTTTTAAACTATTCACTACAACTAATAAAAGGTCATAGAAATAAGTACTGGTTTTTGCCTTTTTTGTAGTCCATGTTGGCTAATAAAAAACAAATCTTAAATTACATTGTACCTTTTAGTATCATTTCTATTGAAACAGGAACATGAATATTGGGTGTGAGCATCGGTCAGTGGTAAGAAGTCTTCATCCAAGTAAGGTAATTTGATGACCAAGAAGTATTCTTCAACAATAAACGTTTGACATTCAGGTTCACTTTTCCTTCTGTAATTTGAAAGAGTTGGCCGTTGTTACCATGGAGTGAGAGACAATGGCTCCAACGATAAAACGGCACGTGAAGAAGTTACACCGCAAGTAAAAGTATACAAAAGTAGAGGATTACCTTTTCTTGTTTGTCCGCCTCGTCTGCGCCTACAAATCCAAATAAAATATTATAGAGATTATCCAATGATATAAATGACTAGCATAAAATCATTTAAAATATATAAATAATAAAATATTTTTAAAAAAAAACATGAATTCTAAATTTTTTCAGTTTTATCGTTGTTTTGACCACTATCTACCTGAGCCGATGAATGTCCATGAGACTAGCTTGATTAGCCCGTACAGAACTAGCGCCACACCAACTATCGCCATGGAGTCCTCAATGGAGGGACTACTGAACCCTGGGAAACAAGGAGGAGTAAGGAGGAGAATTCATATCCTGATCAATTACGATTGGCGTAACGCAACGATATTGGATATGCCTAGCATCTTCTGTCGGATATTATAACCGTCTTCTGCATTACAGAAGACGGTTACTTATAGATACTCGGAGCTACGTGTCCGCACATTTGATCCTGGGGCAATTCAAGCGGTGGCGCGTTAGACCTAGTAGAAGTATAAAAAGCATTGTAAAACCACGTGCAAGTACATACACATACGGTACCTGTGTGAGTGGAACACTGGGACCCATTTGCCTATTGGGTCTATACGCCCAAAAAACTAAAACCTGTAATCGCTCACCGACGACATTGAGGGCAACGCTGGCCTTTCTCGTGCCTCCAGAGTGAGCCGCGGTGCAGGTGAGCTGCCCGCCGCGGTCCAGGTGGGCCGCGTCCACCTGCAGCCTGCTGCTCTGGCTGTAGGTGCCGTCCCAGGCCTGCCGGTGGCCCGTCACCATGCCCGGCCCCAGGGGCCGGACCTTGCCGTCGGAGGCTCTGAACTCCCAGCTCAGGTCAAGGGAAAGGGGGGTGAAGCCAGACGCCTCGCAGAGGACCGTCTGGGTCTGGCCGGGCAGGGTGAGGGGCAGTGGGGACGGGTAGATGGACAGGGTTGGAGGTTCTGGAAGTGCAGAAGAGAGAGAAAACGTTAATGTTTTTTTAACATGTCGTACCGTAGCAGACGAACGCACAGAAGACTCGTTTCCCTCTGCTTTTATCCGTAACGTACTCTAACTTGTGAATTAAAGCTCATAGGCCCATAACATACCGTTGCTCCACCTAAAAGGCCAACTTCGCCCCCCTGTGGCATAAAATGGTTCGAATCGCAACACGGCACACAAAGTTGGAGCATCAAGCCCGTCCTCCCTCACCTACAACCTCCAGGTCCACGGCCACCTGGGCCAGGACGTAAGGGAGAAACACCGTGCAGATGTACGTCCCCGAGTGACGCACTCTAGACACCGGGAGGATCAGGGACGCGTTGCCGTTCCCGTGCAGGTCCGTGAAGTCCAGCGTGGCCCCTTCCTCCTGGGTGCCGGCCAGGCGGTCCGCCGTGCCGTCGTAGGCCAGGACCAGCCGCCCGTCACCTCGGAACTGGTAGCGCCACTCCACGGCAAAGCCCGAGCCAGAGAGAGGGGAGGAGGGATCGACCCAGAACTGGCAGTCCAGCAGCACCGGTTCCCCGAGCCGGGCCTGCACCGACACTGTCTTGCTGGACACACTCAGGAACACTGAGAGAGAGAGAGAGAGAGAGAGAGAGAGAGAGAGAGAGAGAGAGATCAACCTAAATTCGGCATGCTAACCGCTATTAGCATTCCTCCCCCACAACTGTAAAACACGCTACCGCTGGGCTCCATGGTTGCCGTGGGCGCTCGCATGATGCTGGACAGGACGAGCTGCTTGTTGACGCCCCGCAGGGCCACCGAGAACCAGTCTGCTTGCAGGTGTAGGGGGCTGAGGGCGGGTTCTGTGAGCGCGGCGGCCCAGTCGACGGTGGCGGGCTGGGGCAGGTAGGGGTTCATCTCACACTGGGGCTTCGGGGCAGAACGCCTGCCAGGACGGAGCGAGGCGTGGCAGAGCGTGGCCCGTGGGTCTGCGGCGAGAGGTGGAGAAAAGGGTACGTTTAGTGGTGGTCGCGTCTTGTCTACATGCACTACTAGCTCTAGTGTAAACAGAATTAACGGTAGAATTAACGTCGTTACCGTGTAGGATTCATTTAAGGTGACATGGCTAAACTGCTGCTGCCACAGCATAACGCGAGTGTGAAGCTCTCGTTCTCAAACTAACCCCTAACATAGTAGACTCTCTCTGCGTCGTCGTCGTCGTCTGAGGGGGGCTTGTGTGGAGACTCGGTGCCCGGGCTGCGTGCATCTGTCCGGATGTGCAGCAGGGTCTTCTCCAGGTCCAAGGCTGCGGAAAATGCACCTCGACCGGACTCCTTGACAAACCAGCATTCCAGGACCGGACAGCTGCAGACACAGCCTGGAAGTGAAGGATAAGCGCCAGACAAGCAGATGGCAGACAACGTGATTCGTTTAAACACATTTCCAATATATGTAGTCGATGTTTTATGAAAATTTTCACTATTGCGCAGCAACAAAACAACAGTTTGAAATGCATCCATCAACAATTAAGTGCTCTGTTCTTCCGCATTGGAACAAAACAATATGCTGCCTGACTATAGCCAATTTAGCAGACGTCAAACACAGTTACTGTACCTTGAAGGAAGCAGGAAAACGCAATCAGCGAAAGCTTGTAAATTGTTGAAAATGTTGTCATAGCTGCTTTCTCAATTTTCTTCTAGCAGGTAGAGCTGTTAATGTTAACTAACAAATGGTCTATGTGCTTCAAACGATGGGTTTCCCCTGCGACTCCTGAGCCCCGTTGCAGTTTTACTTTCATTTTTGAGTTAAATTTACCGCTAGATGGGGCACTGCAGACCAACAACGATATAATTGTGGACGCGTTCCACTATTGTTCCTCATCCTGGCTTGTGTTTTCTTTCCCCGAACAGATCCAATTATTTTAATAAATCCATGGATACATCACCTACTACAGGGTATTTATTTCATCCAGGCTGGCGAGAGGATGTGTCCGAGGGTATTTTCATTTAAGCAATCCAAGCAAGGACGCGTAAAAGGATGCAAGTTCTTCGAGTTAGAACTTGTCCGGAACATACTGTAAACTGAACGGAGGTCATTCGAGGATATGAACAGGCATAACATAGCAATATGTGGGTTCCAAAAGTGTCTTGGTTATGAACTTGTGTATTTATTCTTGGCCAATTGCTTAGTGAACGGCTATTTAAATTATTTGTATTACATTTGTATGAATTTTTATATATTTTGTCGCAATGCATTAATCTCATAATATGAAATGTCGTTAGAAATCCTGAATCATTTTTATAGTTGTGTTAATAACACAATTTGAATTTGTTTACAGCATGGTGCTAGTTATAAAGTCTACTTTACACATTTGAAGGCTTACACCACATAAATTAACCTTTCATTCTTTATTTACAGAAATTCACATTCGGAATGTGGCACAACAGGGATTAGAAAGTCCCTCTCTTTTCTGCTCAATTTAGTTTTGGACAATTTTTATGATGCCATGTTCTCGCACACGCACACACACAAGACAAGACTGATCAGGTGATTTCCTTGAAACAGTAGTCTACACAGAGAGATACACGCTCTATCCAGGTGAGGGCGCTGTAGTACGGCCCATATCTGCATTTGTGTCGTCAAGGTGATACCAGCATACGTATTAGAATAATTCAAATGTATTCTTAAATCTAAGGTCTATAGATCTGGTGTCGGTGATCGGGGCGTAACACAGCATTGTATTTAACTCACAAGAAAATGAAGGAGTTGTTATTGCTACTTATTTGTCACGGTGCCTCTGCAGGTAAGATCATGAAAAAAATAATTTCAACGTGTAGATATTATCACAATAATGTAATGTAATATATTATTGGGTATTTGAGACCCATCAGACGAGACATAGCCTATATCTTATTTTAATAATATTTTTTACTTTAAACTTAATAGCAGCAGCATAACAGTAGAATTACAAATGGAGTTGACTATTTCAGTTAGTCACTGTTCCGTATTGGGAGAGTCTTCAAATCAAGGTTATTAATTGAACACGTATCTATCACCCGATTAATTCGTATTTTCAAAATATTTGCAATAGCCTATAAACCCTGTTGTGTTTTTCTGACAGTAACACATTCCTTGATATTTTTCATCACGGCGTCGTCTGGAGTTCCAAACTTCTCGGAGTTTGTTATTGTTGGGATGGTTGATGAATTTCCGGTGCTTTACTATGACAACGACATCCAGCAACTAGTTTTTAAACAGGACTGGATGAACCAGTTAATAGCAGATAAACCACAGTACTTGGAGAGGGGCATTGGGATAGCTATACGTGACCAGCAGGTCTACAAAGTCCGAATTGACACTTTGAAACAGCGCTTTAACCAAACTGGAGGTTTGTTAATGTTTCACTTTTTACAACCAATATATTTTTGTTCAAATTAGTTTTTTCACATACGTTACATGCAATATACGCATTACTATATTGTAGGCTATAGCTGTAGTTTAAACTGGATGGTGTGGCTGTATAGTTATAATTTCCCATTCCATTCAGACTGCATCAGTTCAAAAAGTAATATGAAATAGTTGTTTGGTATTCATAGACTGCTCCATCTGTGCCAAAGACAGGATATTGACTGACTCTCTCTCAGGTGTCCACATCTACCAGTTATTATCTGGCTGTAAGTGGGATGATGAGACTGGAGAGATTAATGGTTATAAACAGTATGGTTATGATGGAGAGGACTTCATATCATTTGACCTGAAGACACTGACATGGATCGCTCCAAAGCAACAGGCTTTCCCCACCAAGCTGAGATGGGAGCAAAACAGAGCTCTCACTGAACGACAGAAACATTTCCACAACCAGGAGTGCATTGACTGGCTGAAGAAGTGCCTGTCCTATGGGAAGAGTGTTCTGCAGAGAACAGGTAGGGCCACATGAGCTGATACAGAGTTCATATTGGGGTACGGGTGGCCAGGCATGCCAAGATACAATTTATCACAACATTTTTTGTATTATCACAAAATGCTACGCGATGCCGCTCGTGGTCAAATAGCAGCTCAAAGCTTTTGTATCGACATTTGCCAGTTTTTAAAAATGTAACGGGACAGGCACAAATTGTGGTTGTAACACAGTTGTGGTCAGTTGATATCTGACCAGATTGGTACAGAAGGCAGATAAGGTTTGCATGGGTACAACCCATCCACTTTCATCAGAGTTCAAGCCGCTCCTTTCTGGTCGTAGATATAGATACCCTAACGTCAGAACCAACCGAGCAAAAAACGAATTCCTTCCAATGGCAATAACCCAATTAAATAAGTTGTAGGGAGGGGTATAACTGAAGGAATATATGTTATATATATATATATATATATATATATATTATTGTGCAATATACTCCTCCTTTTACTCTATTCTATTTATTGATGTGTGTATGTTATGTGTTATGTTATGTATGCCTGTACTGTACAACAAATTGCCTCTCGGGGACATTAAAGTCTTCTAAGTCTAAGTGACTGTCCATTTTTGGTGGGCCTATAAGGACCAATGGAAACCATAATGCTTTTCCACAGTCTTCTTCTATTTTTTACTTTCCTCATTTCCTTCACAACATTCTCCTTTCTTCCCTTTATCCTCTCTCCCCCCAGAGCGTCCCTCTGTGTCTCTGCTCCAGAAGAGCCCGTCCTCTCCAGTGAGCTGCCATGCTACAGGTTTCT
>JAOEHI010051977.1:0-17533 GCA_025447815.1 Percopsis transmontana | reverse complement strand
TACTCCGGAACGTGCCCAGTCACAGAAGTAAGCGGGCCTAGCCCTTAGGAAAGGCTTAAGCCAGGCATTTGGGCCTGCGCGGATAAAGGGCTTAGACTGAAGGACAGGCTAGGGATCACGGGCGTTCGACAAACTCCCTCAGGGTTCACCCCTTGTACATGGCAAATACCTCCATGTGCTCTCGGGGGGCCCTTACCTTTTCGGCCCCTAAAGAGGACCTTGTAGTGGCTCTCAAGCCTCTTGGCCATGTAGTTAGCATTGAGGATGGCTACCTCGGTAGCATGAGCCAGCCCCTTGGAGCCCATCATCTACGCAACACACACACAAACACACACACACACACACACACACACACACACACACACGGAGGATCAATGTCAGTAGGTGGAGAGTATAAGGAGATTATTGTTTTGAACATCATTTCTGCTCCGGTTCTCCTGTATCGGGTTGATTAGTGTGATGAAAGCTGTCAAATAAAAAAAAACATTAAAATAATTTTTTTTTTAAATAAAAAAATAAAGTATTGAAACAGTTCTGATTTACTCATTATAATAAGACCCATTTCCCCAAAAACAGAGTGAATGGACAGAAGAGTGAGCCGATATAAGCCAACTAAAAACAACACGTCTTCACACCCCCACGGCTAGATGGAGGAGAAACCCCTACCTAGTACTGGTTTAACTGGTTTAACATGACAGCCCATTATCTTGTCACTAGAGGCGTGGCCAACCCAACCCCCCTGCTGACCTTGATGTAGGCCCAGGAGATGGGCAGGATGGCGCTGGAGCCCCAGGGGGCGGCGCTGATGGTGCCCAGGGAGCAGCTGGTGTTGACAGCCTGCATGATGACCACAGGGTGGCTGGGCAGGAACGGGGCGAGGTGGGCCTTCCTGTCAACAGCGTTAGAGTCACTCATCATAGTGCAGAGGCCTCCAAACAGTGCCAGGGGAGGCTCAGTGAGTGGAAGTGGAAAAATGTGACATTAGTTATCACGTAGAATAGCCTAAATGTGTGCGATTTGGTTTAAGACAGTTCAGAGATGCGGTAGTTTGGGAGAATTTTACGGTTTTTCCCCCCCACTTTCCCCAGAGTCAGAAACTAATAAACGCCTTAGGACAGGCCTTTGTGTCCAGTATTTGGTGCAGTCTGAAGTCATGTCCAACAGCAATATTAGGCTCTCTCTGTCTATGGGATCAAATGACATGGTCATGATCCCATAGACATCCAGGAAATGAGTGAAACTAAGCAAGTAAAATATGGAGGGGGTGAGGGAGCATAAAGCCTTTTCCCAAGCTTTGTCTGAGGGGAGGCCCACAGTCTCAATTTGAAAAGCCCTGTTCTAGTGGCTAGAGTGATTAACCCAGTCGAAAGGTTGTGGGTTGGATTCCCAGCATGCGCGGCCTACCTGTAAGCTCCCCACTGCAAATGCATCGGATAAAAGCGTATGCCAAATGATAACTCGGACGCCCCCCCCCCTCCCAATCTCCCAATGAATATTGGGAGATTCATTTGATTTATTTCATGGTTCATTTTAAGATAAACCCCAAAACTCAACAGCCAAATAAATGTAATGTGGAGTCCTCTCTCTGCACCCAGCCACGGCTCTTACACTCCAATGGGGCCCATCCCGGGTCCTCCTCCACCATGGGGGATGCAGAAGGTCTTGTGGAGGTTGAGGTGAGACACGTCAGAGCCGTAATCTCCCGGACGACACAGGCCCACCTGGAAGACAGGGCGGCAACGCCAGGTTGAACGTGTGAAGCGCCACCTCTACAGAAGGTCCCGTTACAAGCAACAGGCAGCATTTACCTTTAGAAAAAACACAAATCTTGTACCTGATGTATTCCATCAACCCTGTCAGAACCTTCAATTGTGAACTTGTCATCGGCCTTGAAAACAAACTTTTTTCTGTAATATAATGAATTAAAAAAAAAAAAAAATGCATTTTCCTTCCCATTGACCTGCCATGTTACAATTCACCGGTTACGTCACACGACAGGCTGCTATCAGTACAGTAGGAAGGGCTGGATAAAGGGTCCACAGTCTGTCAGCTATTGGCTGAGACAGCGTACCCATCTGCATATTACACACCTCAAAGGTCACCGTCACTGTGCTTACACGGCGGAATAACTGACACCAATAAACCCCTCCCCCCCCTATTAGGCCTCAGTTTAACGCCACTTACAAAACAAACACCCACGGCAACAGAGCCTTAGCAGTCTTAACTTTATATGCCAAGCAGAGTTTTTCCCGGTTGCTGGGGTAACACATCTCATCTCCCCCTATACCTGTGCGTTCATGTTGGCACCGTCCAGGTAAACCTGGCCCCCGTTGTGGTGGATGAGGTCGCACACGTCCCCGATGTTCTCCTCGAACACGCCGAAGGTGGAGGGGTAGGTGATCATCATGGCCGCCAGGCTGGCCTTGTGCTTGTCCACCTGCAGGCAGACAAGGGAGGCGGCTCACCGGGTTTGGTCAGAGTGACGTTATGCAAGTCCAGGAGCTGCCCCTCCCCCCAGAGCTGGTTGTGCGCCTCGCCCATCATGTTAATAAACCAGCCCCCTCGGCACCCATGTTACAAAATGACAAAATCGTTTGTAATTTCGCGAGATCACGCAGCCATAGCCCGCCTCTCACCAGGGTTTTGAGGTGCGGCAGGTCGATGTTGCCATCCTTATCCACCTCCACCACTTGGACCTTCATGCCGGCCATCTGAGCGCTGGCTGGGTTGGTACCGTGGGCCGACTTGGGGATCAGACAAACCTGGAGCAGGTCAATGAAAGAAAATAAACCCGTTAGCAAAGAACAGAGGTGCAAAGATTAGCATACGACTGCTGGAGTTCAATACGAGGAATTGTGTTATTAGGGAAGCTCAGCAAAAGAGACTAAATCAAACTAAACTAATGAGCAGAGGTCAGATGGCTGTCATGGGTTCAGTTCCTTCCTGTGCAGAGTCCAGTCAGCCTTGGCATTCCTGGTGTTCATTTAAGCAACAAAAAGGCATTGAGACACAAAAGAGAGAACTATTTGTGGGATTAGACCAGGAGGCAGTTTGGTGGGGGGGTTGGGGCAACATGGGAGATAGGGTAGAGGTTCTCAGGAGGTGTTCTGGGTGAAGAGGGTTTGGACATTTTTTCCAAGATTAAAATACAGACATACACACTTTTAGATCTTCCATTTTTATTTTATTTGTGTATAACTTCATGCTGCTATGCCATTAAAAGCTCATTGCATACAAGCAATGAGCCACTTGTATTTTTTTTTGGAGGGGGGGGTTAAAGGTCAGGTAAGTCCACCGGACTGCAGCCCACATGCATGTCAAAGCAAAACTTGCATGCATTGACTTTTGTTCCTTATTAGGGTGACCATTTTGCAATGTAGTTACAGAAGGACAAGGCCACCGGGACCAGCAGATAACATCAACCGGTACACACGACTGAGCGGTGACTTGCCCGCTGTCAAAGTCTTGTAGGCACCAAATATGGGATCTTGAAATCAGGTAACCCACAGGGAGGCATCTGAAGCCCCTTATTTGGACAGAGGGCTGTTTAAATACACGTGGACCTTGACTGTTTCAAAGGATCAGTCCACTATCTGAGATGTGCTTCATTGTGATTCATCAAGAAAAACTAAAGGTCAAATTATAAGTGACTGGGGTGTGGGTGTGTGGGTGTGGGTGTGTGTGCGCGCACACACACGGGGCGGGTGTTATGAGGGCTCCTATCTCCTATCTTATAAGGGGTCCTACTTGAACAGGGAAACGTCTATTCCTGAAGCTGTATTAATCTACAACGGCAAAACAGCCTGTTCCAACCCTACGGACAATAAAACCCACATTTAGGATCTCTAGCTGATACGATTATCCGTCTGTGCACTTTATTGCTAAATACAACAACATTATTAAGTAAGGAAACTGCTTGTCCAGATAGCAGTCCTGTAATGATGGCCATCATGCCTGAACACCCGCAGATCTCTAGACCAACTTCTCCCCCCCCCCAGCACAAAGATATCAGTGAAACGTCAGAGTCTACTTGATAAGCCTAAAATCTAGATTGGGTAAGGGAATGGTTCTGTTTCAGATAGCATTGCATGTTGTAGACTCTTTTTGATTAAACACCAAACGACTAAGAAGGTATCAGAAAACTACTCTCCATGTTTTTGTGATGCATCTATGTACCATTTAACTATGTGAAAGTTAAGGGCATCGTCGATAAAGCTGGCCATTTCATTGTGAAGAGTGCAAATGCTTGCCAGCGGATTGGAGTCGCTGCAAAATACGAGGAAGCAATTTATGGCACAGAGATAAAAATGTAATAAATAAAATCGCTACACTGCTTTCAAAAGCAGCTGATGATATGACTGAACTACCACTAAGTCCCTCAGCTATGCTCTTCAATACAAAAAAACACCAGAGAGAGGAGGGACTGCAGCTCTTACGGTTCTCTGGGTTTCTCCCTTTGAGTTCAGGTAGGCTTTTATAGCGGCCAGGCCGGCGTACTCTCCTTGGGCACCGCTGTAAAACAACACAAACATCGTTGACGTGGCCCCCCCCTCAGCATAATGCAGGCCAACGGTTTATTTCCAGGATTAAAGAGGGTGTACGAGTTGGCTCTACCTGTTAGGCTGGAAGGAGATATTGTCATAGCCTGTGATTTCACACAGATCCTTCTCCAGCTGCCTGAAGAGCTGCTGGTATCCCTCCGCCTGGTCCAGGGGAACAAATGGGTGGATGTTGGCAAACTCCCTCCAGGTAATGGGCTAAGAGAACAGAGGGAAGACAATAATTACCGATCAGGTACGAAAAGACTGAATTTAAATGAATAAAACCCGATAAAAGCAGAGCCGTTTCTCATGTGGCCCACGACGTTGTAGTGGCCTTTATCTCCCGCAAGTAGTTCTGACTGCCTGCCTAACTCACCATGAGCTCTGATGAGCTGTTGAGCTTCATAGTACAGGAGCCCTGGGGGGTGGACAGCGGAACATGTCACCAAGCCATCACGGTACACGATACAGGCCTTATAAAAACGAGGCAGGTTTGCACCTGCAGGACTGACCAGGGGAATCATGCTGTGCACCAGAGAGATATCCTTGTTCTCCAGACGCTTCATGTAGCGCACAATGTTGGTCTCCGAGTGGTGGCTAAGAGAGAGATGGGCCAAAACGACAACACGAGGAACTGATTCATTCATGATTCGATTACATTTGTCAGGTTTGTGTCATCAGTGCCATGATCTTGAACATACTGCTTCGTGTCCTCACTGCCATGGCACAATGTCTTTCCTGTGCCGCAGAGCTGGATTTGAGAGCTACTGACCTATTGAACACGGCATGGGTGAGGTATTTGCTTGTCCTCTTGAAAGCACTTCCCATAATCCCCTTCACTCGCTCACCCATCTTCTCAGCAATCAGCTCCTGGAAATGTAGCCATGATTGGAGTCAGACAGGCTTAGATGTGCACTACGAGCATGATATCATTGAGGGATCAAATTCAAGGAAAAATACTTTCTAGTTTATTTTTCATGAACCAAGATGACCAAGCAAAAAACAAAGTGAATTCTCCCACAGAGGGGTTTGATAAAGTCCATCTAAACGTGGGCGTGTGTCCTAAACCCAAGGTCAACGTACAGCAGAAGATTCACAACCGAAGACCCAGAGGAGGTCGTCCAGGTCCCGCTCAGTCACCGTCTCGTCCAGAGACACACCCAGCTAGACAGACAGAGACAAATTACATAATGAAAATAAACCTTATTTACTTCGACTATGAAGCCCCGGCTGTCTGTCTATTTTGGTGGGGTGTCGAGGGTGAACGGGCGTAGTTGGTGCCGGGTCTTTTGCCCTGGCGCCGGGCTGTCTGGCCAGATGAGCATCCAACCAGTGAGATGTTGCGCTGTACATGCCAGTTGACTCAGTGGCGCCCCCAACCTGTTGCAATCTACGCCACACGCTGGCCAAACTGCCCGCCTGCTAGTTGCTAGTTGGTGTAGGGAGTCTACCGCATGTTGAATTGGTGGGAAAACCCTGGAGTTTCCCCAAAGGAACGAAGCCGTCTCTCACCACGCCCTCGGTGTAGACCCGTAGGTTGATTTGTCTCTGAATAGCTCTCTCCAGGATGTCTTTGGCCGCCACACTGCAGTGAACCTTCAGGGTGTCGAAGAACATCTCACTGTGCAATCTGTGGCCCGCCCTCTTCAGCCCTGAAACACACCCACGGGGGAAACGCGACGCAATATCGCACACATTAACATTCACCCATCCTTTCATTTGAAGATAATCCTACGTGGGACGTCAAAACGTTAACTTGCCTTCAGCGAGGATGAGAGCCGCTCCATGAGTCCTCTCTGCGATGTGTTTGAGTCCCTGGGGGCCATGGTAGAGTGTGAACATGGCTGCCATGTTGGCCAGCAGAGCCTTGTGGGGACAGAGGGAACAGGATTGTAATACAGAGTAATGGTAAAATGCACCAGGAAAAGAAAACATTGCACTTCTTTTAAAATCAGCCTGAGCCACACCTGGGCAGTGCAGATGTTGCTGGTGGCTTTGTCCCTGCGGATGTGCTGCTCTCTCGTCTGCAGGGCCAGCCGATACACCTCCTTACCAGCTGCATCCCTAAGAAATAACACAATTCACTTTGAATGCTTCTAATGGCTAAAAGGGAGTCCACCCATCGGCCCCGCCCCGCTAGGGCCAGAGCTAAACCCATGGACTGCTCTTCCTCTCACCTGGTGACGCCCACCATCCTGCCAGGCATCATCCGGACGAGGGTCTCCTTGACGGAGAAGAAGGCGGCGTGGGGACCACCGTAACAGAGGGGCACGCCAAACCTCTGGGAGCTGCCCAGCACGATGTCTACGTCAAACTCCCCCGGGGGACGCAGAACGCACAGAGCCAGCAGGTCTGTGGCACAGCAGGCCAGGGCCTGAAAGGCATCAGGAAGGATGGTGGAAACAAAACAAAAAATAAAAAAATAAAAGTACCTGCTTATCGCTAGCGCACCGTTATTATTACTCAAGGAAGACGAGGGTTAAGACGGACTGACACACGCGAAGGCCTAAGACATTAGCTATAAAAACAGTAGGCGTACTAGAGTTAGGTCATTCATGGCGTAAAACCCATTAATAACAAAAACAGTGGCTCAGCTCTTTGGAATGGATTGCAGTTTAGTCACTGCTCGGGTGTTGTGAAATCTCAAAGGCATGACAACTTCAAGAACATAATTCTTGGACGCTGCCAAGTAGAACCCACGTTAGCCTGAGGCACAGCCTAATTTTTACAGTAACCAGTGTGAACACACAAAACCATACGTAAGGGTATGTGGGGGGGGAAAGCTGCTATGAGAAAGTAGTTGCGAATTCTGAGCGGTGGAAAGTGTTCCTGGACAATTCTCAAAAAGTCCGTTGAAACTCACGAGTGTGGATAAAAGAAAAAAGGAAAAGAAATTCACAAGGAAATAGCGTTTCAGCTACAATACCCTGATCTCACAAGCTCCACATTGTTTCACTTTGCCAATCAGTCTGGCTCTCTCTCCCCATTCAATACCTGTCAAAGTTATTACCAGGCCACTGGACCACGTCCAACCAATCAGACATCTCAGACCCCTACCCCTCCTTTGTGAGCACGGTCCACCAGAGCAGCGAAGTCCTCCACTCTACCATCAGTGTCTGGGTACTGGAAGAGAACGCCGCTCACATCTTTCCCACTGAAGTCCATCTCATGAGGCAGTTTCAGTAGCGCCTTCACCCCAATGTAGCTGCAACGTGACGGTCACACACAGGATTAGATTATGTACATCTGTGGTTTTCAAAGTGTGTGTGCGGTGGTTGTCTAGATCTGTTTATGCTAATAAATAGCTATGCATGTGTGTACAATATACCAGCCTTCAAACAAGTTGTACGGACTACATCGCACCGCGATCCTATATGGCCACATATAGGACTGTAAGGTGTATAGGACATATAGGTGTAAATCTTGGTCCCCCTTCGGGAACCATATCCTTAACAGGCATACATCGGCCTATGTATGCATTGGTTGAGAGTGTACAGTGCCCGTACTTGGCTCTGGTCTGCACCACTGCAATGGTCTGGGGATGGCAGCGAGGGTCAATGTAGAAGGTCCTCCTCTTGTTGTGCCTGTGAGAGTCAACACACAGCGACACCAGCTCTTAACAATACCATGGGTGGAGTTAGGTTGAGTCACATTTCTAATTGGTCTCCTCACATTAGCAACCAGCTCCTCCCTTGCCTCATTATTCCCTCTCCACGTCACTCTTCTCACCCAAGCGGGTGTTATTCCCATTTACCTGTGGCAAAGCTGCATGGCCTCTGCTGCAGCCGTGCCCTCATCCAGCAGAGAGGCATTAGCCACAGCCATGCCAGTGATGTCACAGATCATGGTCTGGTAGTTGAGCAGAGACTCGAGACGGCCCTGAGCCACCTCAGGCTGATAGGGAGTGTATTGAGTCACCCTGGGAGGGGGGGGATAAAGAGAGAGTGAAATAATATAGCGAGTAAACAATGTACTGGTTGATCACCTAGACCCGAAGAGAAAGGCCTTTTAGCTTACAGCGAATTCCAAGTATTATGGAGCAGACAGGGGCTCGGCCACTTGCTCAAGGATATTTACAGGTAAACCGGTCTTTTTGGGGATCGAAAAGGGGGCCTTTCAGCCCTAACAACTAACCTATCCTGCCCTCTCCACATTATCTGCTTCTTTAGGGCTGTTCCACAAAACCTCACACATGAGGACGTTCTGATAAAGTGGAAGCGATGCTGCTTATTTGCGAGTTGGACGAGTGGAGATCTTGGCAGAGCATAGTACCCATGCCAATTAGAGGGGGGAAAAAAAAGTAAAGATCTCACACAAGTGAAGTTATTGAATTGTTTCCAAGTTACAAGACTTGTAGATACTTGTAGACAAGGCGTGTTGTTTTAGCGGTGTTGAATACGCCCGCGATGGGGTTAACTCAGGACACGTACCAGCCAGAATTCTCCAAGAGATTGCGTTGGATGGGTGGTGGCACGGAGCAGTTGTAATAACCCATGCCGATGTAGGATCGCCACATCTTGTTCTTTGACGCAATCTTCTGGAGTGAGCCCAGAACCTCATTTTCACCTGCAACATCACAACACCCGGAGGAAGCATAGATAGATATTGTTTTGAAAATTAAATGCGCATTTATATAAAAATAATAATATAAAAAAGATCATGTGGATGCAAAAAAGTGCATGAGGTCGATCGGTGTGGGGGTGATAGCTAGAGAACTGTTAGTCTATGAACTCTAATATATGTGGTAGGTAGGTAGGTAGTAGCATAGAGAATGTAAGAAGAGAATGTTACCTTTGTCAAAGTCCAGCTGGTGCAATTATATTATTTTATTTTAAAAAAATAAAATAAAAAGGAGTTTTAGGTCATTTGACCCATCTCATACTATAACCTATACCTCTAAGCAACAGTTATGATTAGAGGATAAAGAAAAGAGGACAGGATATGAGATGGCTAATTTGTACATCATTGTAATCTTCAATCATTATTAAATAAACACTTATTGAAAACACTTTTTCCCCCCCAATTCTTCATTTGTGTGTTTTTTTTTAAATATCGTACCGAGGTATTATCGTAACGTGAGATTTTGATATCGTTACATCCTTACAAAAGAGTAATCCCAGACACAAAGTAAAGAGTGTCTAATTAAACCAGTCATGGAAGAATGGAGCCATGGCACCAAACCAAGAACTAAGGGAACTAAAGAGCGTCCCTTTAAAACCGGTCATGCAAGAATGGAAATACGGAACAAAACAACAGCATCACCTGTTCAATATAGGCAGGTGGGTGTGTGAATCAGCACAGCAAGAAACAACCATGTGTTTTGAAGACAAAAAAAATAAAAAATAAAAATAAAAAATAAAATCCTTTTCTGCTTACCTGACAACCTATAGATGGCTTTATCAATAACTACAGCAATGCCAAATGCAGAAATAAAAATAAGTTACTTCCTGTATGTCTAATACCATTACCATCATACCATAGGCTATGGGTTTTTCTCCTCAATGGCCAGTTGCCACCGAGATTCCTCTGGCCTCCCTATGCTGCCTAGCAACTCCTAGGAATGGACAATACCACCCGTCTCCACTCAAACTGAGTCCAAACTGCCTTTTTCACAACAGAAAGATACCAGAAAACAGAAAGTTCCCTACTGTCCCAAATGGGACAGTAGGGAACACATATTCCCCACATACACACACACACACAAAGTTAAATACATCATATTGCATGTTCCCGGGTCTAGCGTCACCATGTAGAAGTGCTGCCCTTTATCAAAAGTATAATGAAGAACAGAATCAGAGAGATCTGTGTGTGTCTGTGTTCCACTAGCGAAGGACCGATTTCCCATGGTCCCGGAGTTCTTCGGAGCCACAGAAAAGCCTGATTCAGAACCATCCAGAACATCCATTGTCGAAGAGAGAATCCCTCGCCCGGCTTTGCCAGCAGGACCCTTCAGCGCTGAACAAGCAATAAGGCAGCATGGGCCTCTATTTCCTACCCTCAACATGGTCAGTCATAATGAATCCTGGAGGATACAGCCACCTTATATTCTGACCACTGCTGGAACATCAGGTGGATGTCAATTAGATGTGCTTATCTCATAACAGCTGTTACTTTGGTGCAATGGTGCCTTTATAAAAAGGTGCTTTAAAAAAAAAAAAAACGGCAACAAAAAACACAACTATCTTGCTTGGAGTCACACATCTGCACAGGCACAGCAGCATTCCAAGTCCTTAATAAATGATATGGTACTCAATGAGAATTATATACTATAGGAACTGCATATAAGTTGTTTATCATCAAGGTTAATATAAGTAGTGACCGTAACTATGTAGATGGTATGGCTGCTATAAGTATGAAGCAGCTGCAAATCTGCTACAGCCCAACTGATAAACGCCAGGCTTCTATTTTGTCAGTGAACATAAACTATCACGATTTGCCAAACGTTTCGTGTGTCTTGCAAATCGCTACACGCGTTCATTACTACAGTTTAAAGTAAAAAATTAAATAGGCAGGAAAGAGCAAAAACATCAGTCGTCTCCATCGACTGTGATGTAATGTGAACGCCGCAACCAGATGAAACTGGACTTGGCACATGAGCTCGCAAAAACAACTCCAAATATGTTCAAAGGAAGACCCAAACGAAGAGCCCGCTTCATGGCACACAATGGATGTGCAACCTACATTTAAGCCAGCCACTCACTTGGCTAGATTTACGACCATTTTAAATAATTTTATATAACCTTTACAGATAACTACAAAATAACTGAGGAGATCGCACAAGGATCATTTAAATAAATAGACCTAAACATATATCAATGTCGATCACACACACACAATTTTAAAATCTCGCAACATTAAAATAGAAGTAAAAATATATGCATTCGAAAGGGAGAAAACTTACAGACTGGATCATCCATTCTCATACTTCTTTGCATACGGATGGAGGCGGGAATTGTGTTGTCGATCAACTGGGCGATCGACTGAAAAATAAAGTCATTTCTTTTGTCAGCAAAGGTACAAAAATAAAAATATTTTAAAAAAAATAGCAGTGATGGTTTGTGTGCAGACATTTATGGAGCGACGCATAGGGCGGTGTTGCCATTTAAAACATGTTGGAACAAATCTGCTGGAACTAGCTTATTGCCAGAGTAAAGGAACCTTACCTCAAGTCCAAGAGCATCCAACATTTCTCTCTTGTCCCTCTCACCTGGACCAATGTGTCTCTCAGCAAAATCATCATGTCTAGGCAGTATTCTCTCTATCTGCCTGGAGGAGACTGCTGTCGATGTCCGCACACGCCGAACTGTTACGGATGTCTCGTGGCTCGGGATCCTAAAGTGAAGTTTTCCAACAAGGGTCCCTTTGCCACTGAAATGTCTGCAAGGTTTACAGGGATTCGCCGACTTAGCGAAGATGATTCCCCAAGACTTGGCGCACCTCTGCATCTTTAAAAATCCTATCCGACAGTCTACAAAAAGATAAACTGCCTTTCTCCCCTGCTCGACTGAGATTCCCTCTGACTGACGCGGCTGCTGCAGGAGAAACTGCAGGGCCAACTTATTCAACTGGCGAGTTTATACCAGAGATAAGTTGACAACACGTCACACAGTCGACGCGAGAAATGGGCGGAGCTGGCGAGAGGGGAAACATTTATTCTAGTGTAAAAAGAAACGGCTAATTTACTGGTTTGTACACAATCGACGAAAGAAACGTTTTTTTATATAACATCAGTTTAAAACAATATTTTGAGACATTAAACAAATATCTACGTCTACTTTATACGCCGATCCGGTTGCACAAGAACGGGCCAATCCGTGTTAAGTATAGTTCTGACGCAATGACGAGCCCCAGTGACAGTTTCCAAACTTTCTCACGTGGATTAAAAACCTGCGCTGAAATCGATCGTACTTGTACGTCTTCAACCTGCAGTCAGAAGGGATGAATCTTACTTGTGTACGGGACATGGACGCAAAAACCCTGAGACTGCATGGAGGAATCGATTATCATTATGACAAACTCCGTTGATCACGAGTTCTAAACATAATATAATAATTTATGTTTTAACTAAGTCTTAAGCATGTTTACCGTCATTCTGCTTATGAAGGTTTGAAATGTCAAAGATTAGGTTGGGGTCAAACCAAATAAACACGGTGGTGGTTTTGCAGTTGCTAATGTATATAGAGTTTGCTGTAGCCTAAGGCAAAATCTATATAAAATAGCAACTGCAAAACCAGATTTTATTTACACTTTAATTACTGAAAGTAGGAACAGATCTATACAGAACATTGAATGTAGCCTACTCTAACTAAAAGTTCCTATATACCTCTTGGAGAAGAAAAAAATAAAATATTACACAACAGCGCTGATCAATCCTACAGCAACAGCAGGCCTACTTTATTCACATTTGGAACCAGATAAAGTTACAAGGACATCAGGTCTTTCAGAAATATTTATATTGAAACCAACCCATATAAGGCAATCCACTTGATGGATCTTGAAAAGTAGCCTAGTAAATATTACAGCAGGACAATAACATATTTGAAGACAGAAAGACAAAACACTTTTAAACAGAAAATGTAACAGAAAGAAGTGCAAAGAAGAAAATTGTATAAATCGTAATCAACAGGAACAATACCTGAACCCCCTGTAGCTGTTACACATTGCCAACTTTAAATCTGTATAAGATAACTTTAATGATAAAATACTGATTTTAAACTAGTAACCTACAGTAATTGATCTTCCCAAATACAAGTGAAACTATACTATTAATGAGACCTTTCGGATTTGTCGATACATCTGTTATTTCCCTCCAGAGTATGGGTAGGTAGGCCTACATACATATACAATGTTTAAACCCTTTCGTTTCCATCTGAATAAAGTAGAAACCTCTTGTTTCTATAGTTATCAATATATGGCTCCACAAATGCTTGCCTGTCCCTTTTTAAGTAGTTATCTCATATCAGAAACCCAACAAACAGAATTGGTCTCGTGCTAGTCACAAGTTATATGCACGATCCAGGAAAAATTTCAATCAAAAAAGGAATCCTTTTCAGTTGTCAGGTATTGACAAAATATTGATATGATGAAATGGATATCGGACCAAAATCAGATTTTAATTCAGTAATGTTTCTTATTTCCTTTTGCTTTGCTTTTCTATATCCTGGCTAAAAGGGGAAACTTGACATACAGGTCTGTAAGATTATTACCACATGTTCTGTACAGCACATTATAGCCTAGATATATTCATTTTATAAGCATCCCCAGTAAAGTTCAAATGTAGGATTAATTTGAACAGATTAATTTGAGATATTGATGAAGAAGTTTGTAATGAAAATGGAAAATAATGCTCATAATAACCCATCATAAATACAGATATTTTATTTATAAACTTTTTTATATACTTTTCTTTGTTAACGTGAATCTTTTTTTTTTAACACTCATAATACCAGTTTATCAATTGTCAATAATGCCACCCTGGTGAATTGGAACAATGCGAGGTCAATGGCAGGTGTTATACTGCAATCATTGTGTAAAAAAAAAAAAGTATTTTCGAAATAGAAGTACAGTGTGTGGTTTTACCAACAGGCACCTGTTCTTATGGAGGATGTCTTGTGGCAGTGGTCACCATGGGCATTTAAAGCCTATACTCTTGTTCATCTCAACCTTTGTTTTTGCATTGCTAATTTACTCGGTTGGTGCTATAGCTCCTGAATCACCTCTGTGTCTATGGACCTCCAGGATGAAGGTGTTGTACTGCCATCTAAAACGTCACCCCATAACAGAGTGGATCCAACTCCTCCCTCTCTGCATCTATGCCCTCAACTTCACCACCCTGCTAGGGGGTCCACTGTGCTCCTATAAACAATTTGTGTCTCTAATCGAGGGAATCAGCGTCCGGCCTCCACCAAATCCATTGGGTGTTGTCTTCCTCAAAATGATGAAGTTTCATTGTTAGAGTTGTTGAGGTACTGTATCTTTTTATTTCCTCAGAGGCAAATCCTCTCATTCTTCCAATTCTGACATTTTATTCAGCATCCTCTGGGTGTGGTGTCTGGCAGCAGTTTTAAGGATATTATTCACGTTGGAAAATGCAGCCGGGCTTGGCTTTTGTTCCAGTTCACCAAGTAACTCCCTGAACTGGGGCAGGCCATCCGACGGCGACCTTTGGACCACTGAGACAAAGAGCAGAGTTTCAGAGTTTGCTCGTCGAAGGAATGCCACGACTGCTACCTGGCCGCGTCGGTTGGTGTCCTCTAGGTGCAACACTTGCCCATTGTTCATGACGTTTGGGTTTTCAGCGTGGTGGCATGGCATGCATCTGGGCCAGCTTTCAGGGCTTTTTGGCTTGGCGGCAGCAGTAAAAGCAGACTATTGCGTGCATAGGTGTCTGAGAAGCAAGCCCACCTCAACTTGGAAGGAGTTGTTGTACACTTTCCTCAATTGGATTTAACACACAGATGACTATTACATGTATTGTTTTAGCTGTTGAATTACTCAATTTGTCATCTTTGAGAGTATTGCCTATAACACAATTTGGCTAATTACTTGTTTTAAATAACCGTCCTTCTTTTAATCTTACCAAGTGTCACAACAATTTAATAGGCAGAACAACATGCTTTGTTAGAAGTATTAGTAGAAGTATTGTAGAAAACAGCAATGATTTAATGTTATTACATTCAGACAAGCCAAAAATACTATGTATGCTTGCATTACAATAACATGCTTATTTGATTTTCAAATCCTTACATCATTCTTACATTGAATCCTTAATGATTTGTTAAACTCTGTTCCTGCCATATACCACTGCAATATTCATTGTATTAATTTATTTAGTATTTAGTATTAATTGATTGTACTCCATACCATGTTAACATGGTCTAGAGTGAATAAATCAGCATCATACTGGACACAAGGCTCCTAATAAAATGCTATTTAACCAACACAATCTCACTATACTCATGTAACTCACAAAACAAATACTTTCTTTAAGATATAGGACAAGCATTATTCATCGTGCATAGAATTTAAGCATCTAGTGGAATATGTAAAAAGTGGTAAAAAAAATAGGTTTGCCTGCTTAGCTGGAAATGTGCAGGTCCTCATTTTGCAGTAGAGTCTCTTTTCTGTCCTTCCACAAATTGCCAACAACAATGGCTGAAAACAGCAGCAGTCCGAGGTTTCTGTTGGAGGCAAACTTCTTCCAACAGTCTTCTGCGTTGTTGACATCCAGTGTGTAAATCTGCCAATGAAAGGCCAATGCTTAGTTAGGTCTAGGAGGAGAAATGAGGGGTAAATAGTGCCCAGGCATTATATTTAATATTAAAAATGAATGCTAAATAATATTCTAGAAAATAATTACATTTGATATTTATTCATGTTTTCCTTTGTTGTTAGTGCTCCCGACAACTGCCTGTAAAATGGCTATATGATGTACAGTATACGGTATTGTGTTATATATTTATTACTGTATTGTGGATTATTGCTTGCTATTCTAGTTTTTCGGTGTTCTTTTTGCCACTGCGACAATGTTTCCTTACAGGGACGTTTTATTTACTTTTATATTTTTATGTAAATGTTATATTAATTTAATGCATGCGTCCCACCTGGTGTGTTAGGTGAATGGCCACTGTAGACAGTACAGCGTAGTAGGGCAGAGTCTGTTGAGCATTGTGCCCAGCCATCACAAGCCCTGACATCATGGCTACCCCAAAGCCACTCAGCCAAGGCTTGGTATTCTCCCCGAATCGTAAAGCTGTAGACTTGACTCCAATCTTGACGTCATCCTCCTTGTCCTAGTGGTCAACAGAGGAAGAGGAGCGTAAACTGCACTGCAGCCTTATCTTTTAAACAAGCGCTGAGAATCATTTGATAATTATCATCATTCTGGAGATGCTTAGATGCCAGTCCTCAGGCCAACCCTGAGAATTATCATCATTCTGGAGATGCTTAGATGCCAGTCCTCATGCCAACACTGAGAACAAGTCCCCCGGGACATTGACTGTGGGCTGCTGTCATCACCTGATGTGCGTAGACGGTGTCATATACGAGCGTCCACATCACGCCGGAGAGATACAGTGGGAGACACACGGACCAGTCACAGGAACCCATCACAGCAGACCATCCCAGCAGCGCCCCCCAGTTGAAGGTGAGCCCTAAACGGAGGAATCGGATCAGTGACCAGATTAGTGGATGTGGAGAAGCAGTTGTTTGGGCTGCGTATCACTGTATCACTGCACAATAGCCTTGCTAGAGATGTACCCAACACAAGCTGAGGCCAATAGGTGATCCTCTTCATCAGGGGATATGTTACAACAAGGGACAGTGACGCAGCGCCAAGAGCGATGCTGTGAACATTTGAAAAAAATAAATAAAATTAAAAAAGCCTAATTAATGCATGCCTATTGATAGATGTGGGTTTAAAATATTCACACAAATATGAATCTAGATATTAAAGTTATTATCCAGATTCTTTTTTGAACCACATAACCATTAGTTGAGGTTGTATAGTTCTACACATCTGAATATCTCGACAAACTCAAGTCATGGTTACGTTTGTACACACAACAAAGGGTGCTCCTGATAAATATACACATAACTTCCCATTGCCCCTAGCACTGGGTACCTGTAAAAGTTTAGACACAGTAAAACCCCCAGGGCCAGAGACAGCTGCGCTCCTAGGAAGACCAAGGCCTGCATCTGAGAGATCTCCCCAGAGGCGATAGGTCTAGTGGCTGTCCTAGACACCTGCAGAAACACAGCAACCTCCCACAGTTAAACAATAACTTCTATAAATATGATAGAAAAATTAAAAATTATTGTCAAATACAAAGACATTAAAAACATAAGAAGAAATAATGCAAAATAAACAATAGCAACACACAATAAACAAGAAAATAAAGCTATGGGTCAAGCTAGGACTTAAAACCCACCTCTTCAGAATTCATCTCGGTACCTCGGCCACCGATTTTTCTACTTCATAGCACTAATCCCAC
>JAOEHI010051976.1:0-17536 GCA_025447815.1 Percopsis transmontana | reverse complement strand
GTGTGTTCACCCCCACCCCCCCCCCCCCCTCTCTCTCTCTCTCTCTCTCTCTCTCTCTCTCACTCTCTCTCTCTCTCTCTCTCTCTCTCTCTCTCTTCCTCACTTCATAGTACCTCTTTCGCAGTGAGAAGCTGTGGACACAGGAGAGATCCTTCTCTCTGAGCGACATAACAGATTATTTTTCAGCCTTGTGAGTTATTTCCGTATCCCCCTAACACCCCCCTCCACTAGAGACACACACACACACACACCCACACATACACATACCCACCCCCCAAGCCAACAGACACAGTACTTTCCACATCTTGTACTGGCATTTCTCGCAAACTCCATTTGCTGTCATGACATCGCCTTGCACTCTCCCAACCTCTCGTGCACACACACGCACGTGTGCGCAGTCGTCGCAGCTTGGTGCTGACCGTGACGGTTGTGTAACCAGTATCTAAGACTCACTCAGGCCTTCTGAGTGAGCGTTACTGACATTGTTATTTGAATTTACAGCCTATTCTTTGCATTGGGCCATCCACTGGTACTGAGCCAGTACTGCTGCTACTTTTATGATTATCTGCGGTTAAAGCCGACATTAATGTAATGATGTTGTAGTTTAGATTAACCCCCACACACCCCCACACCCCTACACCACAAACTCCTATAACAAAGATTTATTGAAAACTCCGGACATGACCCGCTCGCCTCCTCCAGCTGAGCCCGGTCCGTCTGCTTGGGCCAGTCACGCAGTTCAGCAAAGACATGTGTTTCCCCTTAACACCCTCTGGCATGATGTCACATCCCCGTGCTCACAAAGCACAGATAAATTGAAAACATCTTCTGACTTACACTCAATATGGTTTGGATTCGGTGTTAAAAGCTTGCAGGCGGACAGTTTTTTTTGGTAGAATGTGTGATAGACAAGGGACACCCTAGGAGGCACCTTAGTCCCCTAAGATAATGGGGTTGTGAGAGGGTATAATCACGCCTTTTGGGTTGAATAAAATGTTATTTTAACAGAGAGGTAATGGCACCAATGCTGGACCAGGATAGATTTGATACGCAATGTGGGGAGAAGCCGCTGAATCTCTATCATTATTGTGTCTGTGTCCCTGTCATCACCCTTGCCACATGCACACGCGCACACACGCGCACACACACACACACACACACACTCTCTCACGCAAGTGCACGCAAAGGTTTAGCCCACACACATATTCACCTAACCCACAAAATGGCCTGAAATGACCCATTCACATATGTAACATAAAAAAGGTGCTTACAGACATCAGAAGGCTACGATCTGCTTTGTTTAGTGGAATTTTATGCTTTTATCTTATTTATATCTTATTTTATTCTTTATTCTTTCTCCTCATATGTTTCAAAATCCATGTATGTATTTTTCTATGTATAAGAGTTGGAGTGAATACACACCCAAGCCGTTCAAAACCTAGGAAAGGCACAGCTTATCAGCACAACGGTGCAACACTTGGACACCATGCCAATACAAGCACAGCCATCGGCAATGACAGATTGCCAGGATGTTAGCTTAGACTCTCATGCATAAGTTATGCTTTAACAAAGCTTGAAATGTTTTTCCAAAATGTTCAATTCTATACTGAACCGTAATCATTTAGTTCATTTGACTTTAATGTTCTCCAAACAGTGCAGCACTCACTGATGCTGTTAAAAATGATTATGTCTGAGCTGTGAACTCAGACATAATAATTTTACAAGATATATATATATATATATATATATATATATATATATGGATGTATATCTTATTTTACAGACCAGTAGTTGGTAGTAGTTATGTACATCTAACCATGACCTCCAAAACTACTGTACTCTAGAAGGGCCTCTTGGATGCTGTATATACGTATATATAAGTGCATTGACCAGGAACATTGAAAGCCCTAAAAACATCTGAAATCGAATACAGCATTAAATCCACTTTTAAATAGTTTCATAATGTGGGCCAACTGTGTGAATTCCTCCAGAAGCCTGGCTGTCCAATAAGCTGCTTAGATAATAGCACGATCGACACAAAAACCCTCATTTTTTATTATTCTATTTGTCCTCAGTACTAAAGCAGTATATCTATTATGAACTTTCTCTTTGTTATTTGAAACATAGCTCGATGTGGCGAGGAAATGACACATTTGAGTCAACATGAATTGTTTTGCTGTCAATAATTTGTTGAGCTCCACATATCGCCTAATAAACTGAACTAGTGGAAGTTGTGCAGAACGATGGCCAAAAAAAACCCAAAGAGATTTTGATAGTGACATGAGCAAAATGACATAGCTATAGTATCACTCAAGTAAACAGAGTTGGGTTTCCATTGGCAAAATGTGTGGGAGAACAGGCCACTCTTTGTTAGAAGCTTTAGCATCACAGAAGAGAGAGAAGCCATTGTGCTTCAGAAAACCCTCCTTATGGCTCATGTCCTCAGATTGTAATGGATCCTCAGCCCCAGTTTAACAAATTGAACTGAATGCAACCAACACTATATGCATTTCAATAGGCCTAGTAGTTAATGGAAAGGAGTTAACGGCTGTCATCAGAAAATGATATACACTATGTATACCATCCTAAATGGTTGAGCAGAAGTAAGTGATATCATATATGGTCTTCTCAAGTTTAATGAAAGTATACAGTCAATGACAGTAGTGCAAGCATTGAACAGGTCCGGCTAATTTATTAAATTGATTATGTTGTTTTAACTTATGCGTGCAAAACAATTAAAATTTGAAAATGTGAAATAAAAACCACAACACAAGACATAGCATTTCTTCTTTTTTTAATTTCACAAAAGTGAATGCCTTTGTTCCTGAAAAGAGATTTGGACTAAGCTAAAAAATAAAGATCTCTCGTGAAAGCACAGGTCACACATTACAGAGGTGAGGGTTTGGTTTAGGCACTTGGAATCACAACAACATTCCCTTTTGAAAAACAAATTGCTGCTATCACATTAATAGTCCTTGAAAGTCTCACTGTTGTATTTCCCCCAGTTCACACATAATACAATAAATCAACATGTTCAAAGTTGTTGGACTTGTAATTGAATCAAAAATTATTTCAGAAAATGTAATTTGAATTTGTACCAATCAAGCGGCAACCTCAGGTGAAAAATGAATCCAACACCCAAGTGCCAAAAATCTGCAGTTTCTTGAATGGCCACTTGAGACTGTCTCCAAAAGTGACTCAATTCCCACAGACCTCCCATGTTAAGATGTCCAACTTTACAGCCTGGTACAAAAAACGGTTTTGGTCTCTAGAGCTAGTTTTCCTGTTCATGACAACTCTACGGGGGTGGATTTTTATATAACTCATCAGTTAAAATTATAATAAGCCATAAATGTATCCATCCATTTATATATAGACGGGAGTTAGGCGGAGTCAGGCACTGCCAAGATGGCGAGGCCAGAGCCAGCACGCTTGAGCTCCAAACCCGTTCTTCAGAAAACTTATGGGTTACGTCACGGAGGGTTTGTCCACTTATTTATACAGTCTATGGTACCAATGCATCTTTTTTCCTTGGAAAATCCAAATACTAAATCAGCAAAAGGTTATCCATTAATTTTGTGACATTTCAGGTGACGTGGAAAATACACTGCTGATGTTAACAATATTCACTATTTAATAGCCAAATGCTGCTATTGTTTATATATTTTCCTTTGGCTTTCCTATTAATGAAGTTTAGGTTTCGTCTCTTTCAGGTTCCTCAGGTTGCGAGGGGCATTTTAAACAGTATATAAAAGCAATGCATAAAAGATTTTATAAAGTGGGTGTAGGTTAAACACCTGTGTTGAACTTTGATATATGAACTTTGATATATGAACAGGCAACTTAAAACAAGCAAAATTAACTTTACTTCATTACAATTGAAAGTATTATTGCTCTAATGTTTTGGAGATAACAAGATGTTCATGTGACAGCAGCAAAATAGCGAACTCTTTGGTCCAATATGTAGTTTAAAACAATTTAAGTCGGTGTATGAAAATAAGAAAAGCAATAATGTTTGCTTCATCAAAAATGTATTATTTTATCTGAAATAGATTCCCCCCTACCCAATATAAATAAGAAATTTAGCGCTACATCTGAGAAATGACCAGCAATCTTATAAATGTCTTGAGAGAGAAACAAGTAAGAAAATAAATGTGTTGGCTCAAATCAATGTACAGCAGTACAACAGTTTGTTTAGTCAAGTCACATTTGGCAAAAACATGAAATTCTACTGTATATATGTTTTATAGATATATTCAGTCCTCTTTTCGCACAGTTAAGAGCAATGCTGTCACTGGGTCCATCCTCCTTTCATCACAAAATCAGAACTACAAACTCCCCGGGTCTCATGCAAAGTAGTTCAGTTACAGGGCAGCCATGTTTGGTACGAGTTATTACACACTGGGACTAGCGGCGGCTGCACATGCGCTATGTAATAATTGCTAAAGTTGATGTCTTGTACATAAGGAGCGGGCTGGTAGTAGCATGTGACGTTAGTTATGTTGGGGATGGCGTTCTGCTCCGCCAGCACCCTCAGCGCCAGCATGGAGATGAGGCTGAGGGTCTGTCTACGCTCGTGCCCCATCAGGCACACGGTGCTCTCGTTCACCACGTGGTGCAGCGTCAGCAGACACTCGTACCGCTTGTGTTCCATGCCTGCAAAGTGGTTCTGCAGGTAGGCCTCCAGTTTCCTCTGCTGCTCACCGATGTCGGAGAAGTCGATGAAGAAACGCGAGCACATGTAGCGCTGCATCTGCTTCATGTCCGCCTCCGAGGCCGGCCGGAAGCCCCGCACCAGCAAATGACAGTACTTCAGGAGGCCGCCTCCTCTGATCTCTTCAGGACTACGCGTGGCTATGGTCCTCTGGCACAGGTGGTCCATGGCCACCTCAAAGTCCCCGTACACGCTCTCGCCGAGCACCGTGGGGTGAAAGCTCTCGGACATCGCCGTCTCTGAGCAGCGGTCAAACAGGAGCAGAGAATCCAAGCAAATCTGAAAGGAGTCCACGCTGAATTCGAACTGCCGCCGCAGAGAGTCCACGAATTTCAGTTCCACATTCTTGCCCGTGTTGTTGGAGAGCGAGATGAGGCTCCAGCGGTCGGTGTCGTTACAAACCTTGACCAGTTTCTGTACGTAGGCCTCCTTCAAGGTCAGCGCCGAGATGCGCTCCTTGCAGACGCCGGCGGGCAGGAAGTCCAACAGGCAGTCCAGCACCACGTCCTTCACCAGCCGGAAGGCCTGGTTGTCTGTCAGCGGCACGCCAAAGATCAGGTCAAGGTCCTTGTAGCCCAGCCCAGTGTCCTGGTGGAGCACGTGGCTGGCAGCAGAGCCATTCAGCCTCACGTCCCGGACACACACTCCCCTCTCCTCTAACCTCGCCCGCACCACCTGAACAGGGATGACACAGAACTGTTGCTTAATTGTTACAGATTCAAAATAGCAATACATTATCCAAGTGTATCATTATATCATTAGAAATGGTGATGACTGAGGGGAAATTATTTTAGGTGCAGTACTGGCGCCCCCCACTAGATTGTGCCTCTAGAAACCGCCTCTGGTCACAAGCTATGAAGCACTTAGTTTAGTGAATGAAATACATTTAAATTTAGAGTTTAAAGATAGTAAACCCCTATATAACACCCATTTTACTGTAAAGGTCTGCATACCGTTTCGTATCATAAAGGTAGACTTCTCCTTGGCGTTATAATGCCTAAGATTCACAGTTCCATTTCGTTCTAAGCTAACTGTTTGAAGCACAACTGTAGGGGGAGAGAACAGTGTGAGCCTAGGAGCTCAGTAGGCGGAGGAGTAGAGAGGAGTGCCATAAACTCAGCACCCAGGTGCAGGAGGGTCATGCACTTTCAGAGTTTCAAACCAAAACAACAATGTTTTTGTAATGCTGGTTTCACACAGAAGGCTAATTGCGGATAGAAATCGAAGAGTGTCGCTTTAGAAAAACTTTAGACAGAATACATAGATCTAAAGATCTCTGGAGACTCACTTGCACCTTATGCTTGTTCAAATACAAAACAGGACTCAAGGCAAACTAAACAAATATTCCGCAATAAATCCAACATGGCCCTCAGGAAAATCAATCGCGTAGACAAGATCAATAGCGCTGCTCACTAAAGTCCACTTCATTACCATCAGCCTCAGTCTGAATGAAAACTAACAGGCTGAGACAAAGAGCAGCAAGCCCGGTGAGTCTGCATTGAAAGGTCAACCTGCCCATCTGTAGGCCACATTAGCTGGGTCAGGCTGGTCTAACTGGACGTCTGAGGGTATAAAGATACATGCTTGTGCACTGTTAGTGACACAGAGAGAGGAAGAAAAGAGAGCAATAAAATAGCATCTTGGGACCCCCTGGAGTGTCCGGACCCCCACTTTGAGAACCACTGTGTTCAGCCACAACAACATCTGTCCCTTTGCTCCAGTGAGTGAGTCCCTTTCCCGTAATGCACCCACATTGGCTGAACATTGCAGCCAGAACTACCAACAACAAAAACATGTTTATCCTTCAAAGAAAGACAGCAGAGAAGGGTTACATCTCACACTACCTAAGAGGGAATTGTTTAATCTCACTCCAATTTGTTCATTGTGTCAGGGGCCAAAAACGCAGTTGTCAGGACATTTGATCGTTTTTTTTTGTGCTACAACACAATGACAGTGCAGTTTAACACGAACAGGGGGCTTAGTGGATGCCGACCTATAACATGGAAAAGGTCATCACAAAATATGTGTGACTGCCACAGTAAATGCATTACTCACACAAAGAGCCAACAACAATAAACAATAGAACATTAGAATACATAAGCAACAACGCTTGCTGCTCATCTTAGTAAATATTCACGCACACACATCCCTAACTCTCCCTACTGGTACTGACCTGTCAGATTAGTGTCTGAGGGTAGTTAACTCTCTAATGGTGATCAGATAACAAGATGGCTCTATTTATATAGCCTACTGGGTCAGACTACAGACTAGCAAGCACATAGACAGGGCACTACCTAGGTCAACTAGACCTGGGCGATGTCAACAACACATACAAAAGAAAAATCCAATACAACATTACATAATATTTCAGCATTATTCAATTATGTTGTGGTGGAGACATTTGGTAGCCAGGTACCATAGGTCAAATTTTCATTCCTATGTGACCCTCCTAACTGTATTTTCATATGGGGTTCAATCCGCGGCAACATGAGAGTATAGCCCTGCCAGGAATAGACCCCCCTAAATCTAGAAATATTACTCCAAACACAAAATGCAAGTAGCCTACCACTGGTAAAATATTTTATTATTTTATATACTTCCTAATTATATTTTCACGAGGGTCAATCCGCGGCAACCTGTCTCCAGCGTTGCCAGGAATGGACCCCCCTCTGTATTTTGTGGTAAAGAGATGGGGTATGGGTACCACTGATAAAAATGTTATTTTATTTATTATTTATGTGAACCTCCTGACTGTATTTTCTGGTGAGATCAAATCAAGGCAGAAAGTGTCCATCCCACTGTTTAATAATAACCAACTATACGTTTTTGCATGATTTAACAAAACTGCATTTTACATTAGATGTAATATTCCATATGTTCATAAGCACTGAATATAGGCCTACTGTAATTTGCCTATAGACCTATAGTATATTACATTATTGAAAGAGAAGTAGTTATCATCTTATCTTTAAAATAAACATTACCTTCAATATTTTATCTTCATGAACAACGTTAGATGTGCATTTGGTCTAGTAGTAGGCTAAGGCTATGCAAATAGGCTACAGTCAAATATGACGAAGACATGTAGGCCTATCTTAGTGAACATGGCTTAGGTAGACCTAGAAAGACTCTAAATAGCTTGAATATGTTAGCAGCAAAATAATTTGTCTGAATTTCTTTACACAATGTTACCGTAATAATTATGCTAGGCTACAGTTTAACAATAGGTAGCCTAGAGCTGATGCGATTTCCCCCACATTGGCATAGAAAGTGGTTTAGCAGTAAAACAAAACAGTTATAAAATAACATACAATAAAATAGTTAGTTGTCACACACGTGTGTAGTAGGCCTAAATGCTAATCTATCCGTGAGCAAAAATCCCTTCTAATTTTGCGTCATATGAGCGCTCCCGTCAAGGGGACACAATTCCACGATGGGGACGGCATAACACCGAGACTTACTGGCAACTAGCATATACAGCCGTGAGGTGTGGTGGAAGAAAGTATCGCAATTATATATAAAGTCTTGTGAAATCTCGTCTGACCCAATGGCATGCGCGTCCGCTGCGACTAAAACGGCAATATCATTCTAAACAGTAGGCTACATTGGAAATACACCATCTTTAAAATGCCTCATTCTCCAACACAGCGAACTTTGTGATGATGAAGGTGTCAAGCGCGTGCCATAAGTGTACAATGGGCTGTAGCCTACAACGCGATGTCATATAGCCTATATGTGGCTTTTTAAATGAGGTGAGCGTCACTGGAAGATAAAGTTAAAGTGGATGTCACTAAATATAATCTTGTTAAAAAGAACGTTATATGTTTCATAAAAGTAGCTACAACCAAGTAGGATATATTTGGCCGAGTAGCCTAAGCAGTTGAAATATGATCAGGGAATAATAGGCTATACTAGACTGGCGATGAGAAGGGACGTGAGCAGGGTAAAGGCATTTGAAACTTCTGTAGAGCTGGTTGAAATTGTTCTTGCTCTACGTCCTTAATTGGTTATTGAATGGGTTTCAGTTTCGAAACTAGAGAAATGTTTGTGACTTAAAACGCCACAGGGAGTCGAACATCGTCGGTCTAGGAATAAGCTACAAGAAGCAAATTGCCTGTTAAAATTATTACTGTCTTGCAGGCTACTATTGCTTTATGTTTGAAGCTCTGATAATAAAGTACCTGAACGATCTGCCTTGGCTGCACAGAAAGTGTGGGGAAGTTTCCGCGACCATGGATTGGTATGGGCTCTGCAAGGATTGAGTCCAAGCGCTGCACCTGATCCCAAGACAAGACACAAAACCGCCGACTCTGGTCCGACGCATGATCACAAGACATCTCGATGTAACTCAAAAGAACAGTTGACTCTCAAACGACACTTCCTTGCAGCTTTGGTGTATCTTGAGTGGTTCTCCTCTTTTAGTGACTTGACAGTGCAAGTAGAAATTCCCTGCGATTTCAGCGGATATCAGATCCAGCAGTAAGCGAATCTCCACTGTATATGCCTATATTATGGTTTTGTACCGTGCAATAAATAGTTTTAAGTTGTAAGAAAGTTAACTGAAATAGCAGTAAGAATTGTGTAATAGCCTTGTTCCCGACGAGTGTTAGAGTGTGTAACGCTTGCAAAGAGCCAATACATAAGGATCGTCCAAGGATCGTTTAAAGCCTCCTCATTAGCATCAACCTTTTGATTGGCTGACACGTTTGTTCATTGATTATGGAAGTTCGGCTTTGTCGAGTCCTACCAGTAAGCGCAAAGGAAAAACATTTAAAGAACGCCCTATAAGTGACGTATTGTACGAGTCTCCTCCCACCAATGACCAGGACCAAGATAATACTTTGACAACCAATCCGTTTAGATTAACTGTATTTTAAATTTATGCTTGCCTGGCCTACGCCGTTCCCCATGATCTTTATTTATCCACGTTCGCTGAGCATGTAGATTCAAGTTTAAAATCTATTTTTCATATTCTGTAATGCCTTGTGTAAAAACAGCGTGCATTGCACCACTGAAAAAAAATGTAGCCATTCTAAAGTTGCATTCATGTCTACTTTGTCTAAAAAACACAGACAAAAATAGAACACTTAATCCAAATATGTATCTATTCATTACTTCATGAAATTTAGATGAAACAGCTGATATGTGTATTTATAACTACATAAACTACTCTATAAATATACATTTCTGTAAAATGCTGACTTTGCATAGTTAGTCTAAAAGGCTTTATATTTTAACTTTATATGATAAGGTGATATTAAATGCAAAGTGCTGCTTTCTAATCACATATTTTCTAGTCTTATCATTTTAATGAATGACTGTAAGCAACAGAGTTGCTATCTGTGTAATGTTTAAGTCTACTGATGGAAAATTAAAAATGAACACAATCACATCAGCAAGCATTTGTTTAAGGTGATTGGTCTTGCAAAGCGTATGAATAGTCCTTGAGCTTTATTTGCTTTATTTAGAACTCAAAAAAGGCTACAGATAACCCATGATAACCTTGGCTTTTGTACAGTTATTTTAGATATCTTATTGCAATGTCTTTCCACTCAGTCTAATCTGAAAAGTGTGTCTTCATGATTAAACAAAATTCATTTAGAAAGAAAAAAGTGTGTACTAGCACCTCTGAAGCATACATTTAGGTTATAGTGAGATTAGTCATGATGTAATACTAGTACACTGCATTTTAGTTATCTTTCAAGTAAGTCACTCACTGACAGGCCTCGAGTTATTGCAAAATCCAAACAGTTCTTGTAACATTTCAGTTAGTTTTGTTTTCACCACAGTAGCATATAAAATGATTACACAAGATTTGCTTGAAAACAGATCAAAGTTTTTTTAGCTTGTAATTGAGCAATATAATATCAAACAGCAGCAGTCACTTCCTGTGTTTTCACATAATGTTATTTCCTGACACAAATATTCTCACCACCAGGTACTTGGAGATGTCCATGAAGCATATGCACCTATAAAATGTTTATTATAGTGTAAAGTTCATTCCATCATTGATTGGTGCAGTAGTTTTATAGTGTTCGCGCACACAAACACAGCAATATGTTACACATCTATGTATGTCTGGTTCTCACACACTAATCTTTTCCCTATAATATTGCAGCATCTTCACCCGGTGTCCAGCAGTGACTCACACGGCTACAAGTCATTGATGTCATGTGGGTGGAACACGGCTCGTGTCTCCATGGAAGACAATTTGCAAAGCCTATGAGGTCAACGTAACTCTGTTCCCGTGGCAACATCCATGGTTGTTGGGCAGCTGGGCAAGAGGCATCTCTGACTGAGGGTCCGTCCAGGTGCCGGTTTGAGACACCTGCGTCATCAGACTATAAATAAAACAGCCACGTGGCAGACATGTATGGGAGCTAGCCCCTCCATTTCTCTCAATATGAAATATTTGGGACATAAATTGCAGGTCACTTGATGTGTGACATTCACAGGTTCACTGTTTGTGGGCCAGAGGTCAGAGGGAGCCTATGAGTCAATTCCTTCTTGTGCTGGAGTCAAACATGTACTGGAAGAAAATAACTGAACAAAGCAAAATAAAAAAATCCAGACCATTAAGATATGTACCAGAGTTAATACCGTAGGTTTACATTGAATGCTCAAAACATCAGGTACTGCTGCTCTGACAAGCTGAATCCCAGATCCATGATCCATGAAGTCATGAGTCATGATGTGTAGATTTGTTAAACTCCAAAAAAGGTGACAAGTTAAAGATTGTGTAAAAAAAGTATTTGTCAAGAGTGTGTGTGTGTGTGTGTGTGTGTGTGTGTGTGTGTGTGTGCGCGCGCGCACGCACGCACGCACGCAGACAGACAGACAGACCGAGGTTCATAAACGGAAGTACAGAAGAGAGAGGGGTCACAAACCACTTGACCATAGGAAACCATCATACCCTGTCTCTACTTTGCAGTTTTTGATAACACTATTTACTTCTTAAGCGTTAAGGTAATAAGGGTGTGGTTGGGCCCTTCATGGCCCTGCTTAGCATTACCAAGGAGGTAGGTATTACAGTATTACAGCACCTTTGTTCCAATGTTTGCGATTCAATGGTAAATGGATTTTTAAGCAGTATCATTTCAGTACCCAGTATTTACTGGGTAATGTTTGCATTACCCAGTCCGGTTAGACATATTGTTTTCATTATGGAACTGTGTCAACTCGGACTGAGTGTAATAGGTGGGGTGAGTAAGCCTATATTTGTTAACACCTTTAATAAATGATATGCAAATCCTGCTCTATCCAAGATAACTAGCTACTAAACTGTGTTGTTTGTGGAAGCCACAAATTAAT
Organism: Percopsis transmontana; assembly: GCA_025447815.1. Classification (NCBI taxonomy): domain Eukaryota; kingdom Metazoa; phylum Chordata; class Actinopteri; order Percopsiformes; family Percopsidae; genus Percopsis; species Percopsis transmontana. Next base: position 5,511 of record JAOEHI010051976.1, on the reverse strand, counting down.
GTAGCATGATTATAAATGTCTGTTACCACAAAGAGTTGACACAACAGCATGTAGTTATGCAGTCACATAGTCACAGTTGTGACTCCACACTAAGCACATGTTCACCGTCACAATGGTCGGAATGCATGTCAAGACGGCTTGTCTCGTCTCTGCTGCAACAGTGGCTCTTAGCGAGGGTGTCAGAATCCCTAGGGGGCTGTGAGATGCTTTCAAGATTTGGAAATCAGTTCTTTGCTAGCATTTTTAAAATCTAGTGTTTTTTTTTAAAATCATCATCATCTTCAATAACATTTTATGTATGTAGGGGCCATGGTTAAAAAATGGTTGACAACCACTACTAAGAACCACAGCACCTGTAGGCAAGCTAAATAATCTAATCATCTCAAGTTTGGAGCTCTTCATAAAACGCATTCATGGTGAAGGACAACGTTTTCCTGTCTGCATTCAGCTATGTGACTTTGAAATAGCCATATAATTCCTTTCTTATTCTGTCAGCCTGAATTATAATGAATCCAACTGTAAGTTGCTTTGGTACAATTGTAATATTGTCAGAGACTGGTCTGTCTCTGGCGTTTACCAGTTAGCCTACTCACTGGGGCATGTATCAGAGATCTGTGATAAGAGTCAAGTGTACTTACCTGCACTGTTTACAGTCAACCATCTTTAGGACAGAGGAAAAAAGGCTGTATGCCAAGCAGCAGTGTGCTGACGTCAAACTCCTTTCTCACTACCTGCTTGATGGATTGTCGAAGCGGTTGGCCAAGTAGATTGGTGTGGAAAAAGTAAACAGACAAAAGTAAACAAAGCAAAGCACACTCTCCATTAGAGTACCATCATACATCAGCTACAATGACGAAAGGCCTGACAGCAAAGGGTCTTCAGGGGAAGTGTATTCATATAAAAAAAGCCAAACCTATACGATTGAACGTCATGTGTTGAAGAATGATCGTTAATCTAAATCAATCAATTTGTTACCATTTTGCTAGATGGACTGGAACCCACAATGTCTTGTGCTGAAATGTTGTTCGTATTCTACATTTATTAAGCAACCGCAATTTGTACTGACCATGTTATGTTTTTTTTTGTGTGAGCTAGTGTTAACAGACTCTGCAGTCGCAGAGTTATGCAGCGTTATTGGGTTATTGCAGAGTTGAGGAGCTCCGGAGCTCAAGGGTCAAAAACAGCGCTAGAACTGGCGTTATATAAGGCTGACTTTACACGTCAGGTGGTTTGAGTGATCACCAAAGGAGAAACAAGGGAACCTGTGAGTCATGCTGAAGGTGTGAGAAGGCTAAAGGTTGCTTTTGAAGGCCGTTGGAGGCAAATCAATGTGACAAACGAGGACCAAAATGAAAATAATATCAAGGTAGTCAAAAATTATAATTAGGTCGTTTAGTGGACATTTTTATCTGCGAGTACTGTTACAAGAATTAATCAGCAGCAGGTAAATGTTAGACATCTGGGCATGTTGGGGATTTAAGCCAGGACCTTTCAGCTAGGAGTCCACTACCCTAACCTCCAAGTATAATTTCCCTTTTACATACGGTATAGTGTTATATCAAAGATATGCATGTTAGGTTAGAACTCTATTGATCAAAGCACAGGCATTAGAACTGGAGTTGGTCTTCAGATAACTTTTATTTCATCTTAACGAAAATCTTGGCTGGTGTTTAGATTCTGTATATCATTGGAATAAAGATTTAGTGTTCTTGATGAATGATGAAACAAACTGTTCTTGGTAACAGACTTTTGGAGTGAGTGAGTGAGTGAGTGAGTGAGTAGAAGTGTGTGTGGTGGGGGTCTAGCTACAGCTACAGTAATCACTTAAGGATTCATTCTCAAAGACATCCATGCTCTTGGGGGGTGAGCTCAAGAAAAGGAATGGCTAGCTCTGGTAATAACATAGCCATGCCTTTCTGTCTGGACATCCCGACATGGGCAGCTCTTATGGAGCCTGAATAATGTTATGTAATCCACAGCCGCCCCAGTGGGACAGGAACAGCCGTCTATGGCTGCGATCCCTTGACCATGACTCCTTGTCAGAGACAAAATAGCAAAACAAATAGTAGTTTTCCACTTAGATATAGAAGTAGAGTAAAGAGCTCAGCCACAGCCTAAATAAGGAAGAAAGCTGGCCTTGTGGGCTCACTGTCAATATTGGTGGTGAGTACAGGTTATTGCCGTGTTTTCACATTCGGTATTTATTCTCAGGTGATGTGATGAAAACATTGACAATTATATAGAAGCATGACGAGGGACGCATGCAACGTTTATATGCTAAAGTCAGTAAACTGCCCCAAAATGGCTATTAAAAAAATATGTTCTGTACTTTTTCTGGTATCACCTAATAACATGCGAGATATGTGCCTAGTGTGACACAAACGTACTCACAGCTACAGGGAAAGGAAACGGTTTTCTGGACCATTTACCGGTAGTGAGGGGGAACCCCTATTTAGCAGTAAGGTCTGATTACATTCCCAGAATTCAACTCATCCCCCACCCAGTAGATAGCCTAGAGAAAGAGCAGTTCTCTGGGTAATAAAGAGTGTAGCACATTGGAAAGTCATTGTGCCATCCCACAGGCCTTAGCGCAGCATAGACCTGGAACAATTTGATCCACTATCAGCATGGCACACTTTCAGTGGCGGTGCCTGTTGAGGCCATTATACCAGCATGGTTCATCATATGCCTCTGATACTAATCAGTTTAACCCCACATCTGTCAATCAGCTAGAAACCTAGCTAGACATCTAAATGAGACACAGCACAGATACTATAACAAATCAGTGTTAAATTAGCATTGATGTGTGCTGAATGACCTTCCTGGAGGCATTTCGATTAAAAACACACTGGCACCAATTAATACAAACACAATTGATATTAATAAATATTAGATACATGGGGTGGACGTCCAAAGAGGTAAAACAGTTCATGTAAGATTTCTTAGTAAAAACTTCTGCAAAGGTTTTTACTAAGAACCGTGGTGGTGGTGTAAGACCAGGGGGGACTCAGGAGTAGTTACACACATGGCCAAATGCTTCTCTGGGTTACATACCACAGAGATATGAGAAGCAGCTGCTGCCACACCAGGGTATGGTTACAGCTATACACCTCTTCTGTCTTTCGTAAGGGAAGGCTGTACACCTTACGAAGGGAGGGGTCGGGACAGTGTCTGTGGTCGACTTCCAGTTGTAAAGTCCTGGGTTTGCTCTCCTAGCTAGCGTTCATGAGCAAGATCCAATATCTTAATTTTCCTGTACCCATCTCCCCATCACTCATGTAGCGTAAAGTTACCTTCATTGATGCAGTGACACTGCAATTCAGAACCAGTTTATGTCTGGTAAAAAAAAATAAAAATAATGTTATAGCTCAGCCTTAGCAGACGTGAGAGAATTTTTATACAAATAAATGCATACGTTTATATAAATGTACCTGGTGTCTTAAATGAATACGGTGTTGAAATGGTCACAGAAATTAACACAGGAATCCACCAATATACAAAGGAACCCCCCCAACCCACACACCCCTACAACTATAGGTTAGGTACTATGGGTCTTATCCTTCCATTGACTGAGCAGCCAAAAGATATCCTGGTGTCCTTGTGTTCTACCCATTTTCCCTCCATAGGCTTATCACTCCCTTTATGGTTATTGCTTCATAAACCCGGGGACATGATCGAGGTTCACTGACCAAGCTATTGCATAAACACCATAGGTACATACACATGATGTTTGTTATCTATTTATCAAGTGTTCAAAGAGTTCAAATCAACAAGTATAAAGTTGTGATCGGCTGGCAGGCTACTGTTATTTTCTGTCGGTGGCTAGGATTTGGGGTTGGTCCATATCAAGCAGTCTGTACGTTAATCCCTGTTCTGATAAGACTCGACCCTGTGATACATTAAGCCAGGTCCACCGTTACCATGGCGACCTCTCTCCAAATCACCACACGCGCCATGTTTTTCCATTGCGAGCAGTGGGGATATCTAAAGTCTTTTTACCTTCACTTATCTAATCGGACGCGCACGGAAATACAGTCACTTAAACAAACTGCTGCATTAGCCATTCGGTTGATGTGACATTTTAGGAAAAAGCAACTTTATCTGCAATAACAAGAGAACCAACCACAGAGAGAGGTAGGACAAATAAGAGCTCTTTAAGTCAATGAGCTAAACAGCTGCCGATAAAAAGGGTGAGAAAAAAAAAAAAAAGACTAAATCAATGAATAGGCTACACCTACAATTAGCGCATGGCCCCCACCCCAAAGAACCTACGTACAGTTGGTCAACTGTATCGATCCCCCACCCACTTTTCACTAATGTAGCCTAATCCAACCCAGCGAGCATGTCAACAAACCCAATACACTAGTAGACAGTGAATAATACTTCACTGATCCAACCTACACACTGCAAGAAGCTCTCTGGGCTTCTTAGGCTTTTTCCATGGACTGTCAAAAGCTAACCAAGCACAATTCCACCCATGTCACACCCAGGAGATATACTTGGAAAAGCACAACACAAACACATTGCTAATCGTTGCAATTGCCACACACACACACACACATTTGTGCTTTGGTGCAGTGTTTTTCAACCAATTCTTTTAGGAAGCATTTACCTTAATCTAAAATTAAAAAAAATTAAAATTAAAATTAAAAAAGCTAAGAAGACTAAACAACCAACTTGGTGAAAACAATTAATTTGGCAGCCAACAGTAGGTTATCTGTGCCTTTACAGTCTGTGAACACTTTCTAGGGGTTTTTATGCCAAGTTCAACAAACAACACGTTGGCAGGTGCAGCCAGCTGGCAGCTTGCATGCTCAGTACAGAACTAATTTAGTGCATCTTGCCTAGGAAAGAGACCCACTTTAGCTCTTGAAATCATTAGTGACGCTGACAGTGGCGATGACAGTGAGTCACCTGTTTTCAAGTCTTTCAGAAGGGGAGATTAACAGGAACAGACTTGTGAGCATGACACGAAAGACAAAGACATAATGGCAAAAACTCTTAACGTGGAAATGAACATCTGATGAATGACAAAAACAATTATGGCTGGACCGTACTGGGCGATTCCCGTTAGTTCTAGTAAAGGTTATCCCCAGAACCTCCGACACGATGGCTTTCATGATTTCAGAAAATTGCCGAAAGGCAACTCAGCCATTTAAAAATGTCCTATGAGACACTTCAAAACAAAAGATATTACGTCTCTGCCAGCTTACAAAAAAAATAAAATACACTCTTCTCCAAAGGTAACAGTTAAGATAGCCATGATAGTCTTGACTGGGCAGCTTGGATTAACACACCCATTAAAGACAGTACTATCTTCTACTGTATAAGCTGCAATGCATCCAGTAATTACACCCACTGTTCGAGGGGGCAGGATAGTCTAGTGGTCTAGGTGTTGGACTTCCAGCCGGAAGGTCATGGATTCGAGCCCCACAGTCGGCTTACCTGTAAGCATCCTTGAGCAAGATGCCTAACCCCTATCTGCTCCATGTAATAGAACAATGTAATTGT
>JAOEHI010051975.1:0-17536 GCA_025447815.1 Percopsis transmontana | reverse complement strand
ACAGCATCTTGTGCTGTTGGTGAAACTTAAATAGTCCACTAATCAAAAAACCTAAGGAGGCGCACCTGTAGGGCTAAACAGCCTACAGGTGCGCACTGGGGAAGGGAGACACGGAGTGCGCATGGGCCTATGCGTGCCGATCGTGACAGTGCTGTACAAATGCGTGTGTGTTGTAAAGGTGCAAATAAAGTTTTCACATTTGAAAGATTAATTAATGTGCATGTACATGGCCATTTTTTACAAGCTAAAACTTAAAACTTAAAGTTCAAATTAATTTTGCACATTTGAAAGATCGATTTGCACGTTTGCGAACATTTTTACAGGTTTAAAACTTTTCTACAAATACAAAACTTAAATCTTAAAGCTCAAAATTGTTTTGCAACTATAAAAAAAGCTGACTTTTAATTTTTTTCAAATATAAAACCTTTCTACGTGCTCAAAAAACTTATGGCACTGATTTGACTCCTTAAAAATGACAGTAGGACTGTAATGGTAGACTCGATTGCGTCATAGCATGTCCAAAGAATGTTGATCTTTTGTTAAACCCTCAAATGTGTAGCTTCACCCTGCCAAGTTCGCCATTAATCAGACCCTAGTTTGTCGTAGGTGCTGGACTGGCAACTCACAGCTGTATTCATCCATTATTAACTTCCATTTTTTTCTACAAAGCTGGTTGCCATCTCTACTGGTAAAATGATTTATATACTGTACATGCATATGAGTTCTAAAGGGGGAGGAATAGAGAGGAAGTTAGTTTCAAACAAAAAAAAGCAAATGTTTTTTTAAGGCTTTTTTCAACCACAAGGGTAATTCCATGCACAAACTGAGAACTGTATCTTTTAAATAAGTAGTCTAAGTCGGTTTCTATAACTGTATCATGGTTTTATACAATACAATTGATTGTATACGATAAAATCGTTGAACTGATTGCAATGCGTTCTTTTTTTTAAATACAAATTTACAAAATTTAAAAAAAATAAAAATTGCCGTTTTATTTAATTCATACATGTTCTGTGCAGTTAATGAGAGTGGTCAGAGGAGAATGGCTGAACTGGTTTAAGATGACAGGAAGGTGACAGTAACTCAACTGAACGCACAATATATCGACCTTGAAGTAGACGGGCTACAGTAGCAGAAGACTACACTGGGTATCGCTCCTCCAGTGGCTACTTTAATAATAAATACCAAATAAATAAAAACGTGTGCACTAAGTGTATATCATTTTACTGTACTATATTTCTATAGTAGAGAGGACTGAAAGCCAAGCTGCTCAGAAATCAGATGTGAGAGGGACATGCACTCTGAGTTTCAAACCAAAACAACAACGACAAAAGGAAATTTCATACACAGTCTTGGGAGTGTACAATTATGTTCCAATTAACCATTAGCATAGGCAAGCTGCTGGGTTTTTTCTTCCATTCTTGTGTCTATACAGCGTGGAGTATGAAGATGTTTATATGAAGATAGTTAATAAGATCACTGCTTTTCTCTCCTACTAATTATTGGGGCTTGAATGAAAGCTTGAGGGTTGAGCTTCTCTTGATCATAGGAAAAAATGGTGGTAGAGGAGATGTTGGTATCATTTTTGGTAGATTTTTTTTAGCTACCAATTAGATAATGTGTGTGTTTGTGTTCGACATGGCAGGTGTCAGTGGTTCTGAACTCATTGTTTCTATACAGTTGTCATATGAGGACTGTCATGCTGTCATGTTGAGTTAAACTCATAATGGCCTCCGAAATAATGAAATTCTCACAGAGAGAGACAAATAGATGCAAGCAGGGGTGGGTCTGGCTGTGAATACTGCTGTAACATGACACTATTGTGACAATCATGTTTTAAAATATAAACAGTGTACTGGGGCAAATCATTTTAGGTTTGGGGGAGCAATAACACAATCAAGGTGTGTACCTGTATGATCAGTATTGAGGTTATAAATTTTTAAATTGAATGCTGTGAACTAGATCTAAACATCTAAATATGGCTGATTTGTGTGCCATATTTATTAAGGGCTATAATTATTATTTTCTGACACTTATTCCATGAAACATCTATGATGGGTTGGAGTACCTCTTAACAGAATACTTCAAACAAAAATGTATCATTACCCAGTCTTCACAGCCTGGAATGCTGGAAGAAAAAAAGGTTGTACTCTCTGATACAGGGAGTTGATAGGGAATCAAGAATTGAAGAAAAAAAATCCATAAACTGATTAGCTCTGTGGTTTTCAAAAACTGGGTTGTGCACCGCCAGGCCATTCTTACCTTTGCACATGGTGCCATTCTCCACTGCCTCATATCCAGCTTTACACATGCAGTGCCCGATGGGGACCATCCACTCTCCCTCCCCGTTACAGTATAGCTTGATTGGTACATCCACTTCCTCTCCGTTGGACACACACACACCTCTGGCTGCCACCAAGGAAGTACTCTCTGCCCCGGACAGCGTCTCGGGGAAGACGGCCCCGTTCTGGACCACACGAGGGCACTTCCTGTAGAATACGCGCACGGCGATCAGTGACATGCAAGCGCCATAATCCTGGAAAGCGAGGTAGAAGCCATTTCGCGACACAGGTCCAAAACTTCGGACTTCGCTGTTGATCTTCATGATGCGACCACCCAGATCCACCTGCGAGAAGCTCTCATCAGCTGCAATGGTGTCCACTTTGGTCCAGGGATTCTCCATCCACGATGGGGACGTTTTGGTGGCCACATCTGAGTCTGACTCATAGTAATACAGATTAAAGGTCTCCTTGCAAGAGCCGGGGACGCTGGGTATGGAACTGCAGTCACGTACTGAGAATTTCATCTGGACATGGATTCGCTGGGCACCACGGCGAAGGATGTACTTGCTGCGGACCCAGTTGTTCTGGTTACTTTGAAATACGTTGCACACCTGATAAGTACGGATAGTGTTCATGTTTTCGTCGTAGCCGCTCACCTCTTCCCACTGAAAGAGACCAGGCAGAAAAATGAAATATTTAAACAGTCTTTACTATGGGTTACTACTGTCTATTTAGATACAATATAGCCTGAGGAAATATTGTGAGTAGAATGTTACACAAGCATATTTTTAATTATGTTATAACTGATGATGATCACTTCTGAGACAGCATTTAGACAAAAACACTGTTACTAGCTAATAACTATATAAAAACTGGTTAAAGTTAATTAATGATGACATTTTCACAGGATCACTTGATAATTTGCAGTTCTGATATAATCTGAACTGCAAAAATATAAAAAAATATAAATGGGGTTAAAAAATAAATGTTATGCACAAGGCTTCTTTTTCCCACTCACCCCCTGTGGTGGGTAGATGATCCAGCCTAGTTCTGCAGTTGCTGTTGTCGAATCCATTAGTACTTCTGCAGGAAGGGGAGAGAATATTCAATTTTTTATGCTAAATGCAATGTATGTGCAAAGTCCAGTTGGAGACAGCAATAATTAATTGGGAACGTATTCAGGGTCCTTCTGCTTATAAATATCAACCATACACTGAGGGTTACACGTTTCCACAAAAACCTTTGCAACGGTCTTGAACTGCTTTCAAAGATGTTGGCAGCATTTAATGGGTATGGCAAATGTTGGTCAATGACGTGTATTTAAAGTAAAGCTGCTTATTTAAAACCTGTTAGGGTGTTTTATAAATTTTTGTGAGTATTTGTCATTGTCACTATTTTATACCATTAGCAAATGCAATGTTCATTACCAGCTTATTTCACCTGAAAGGTATGCTGTCTCATTCTGAAATGAAATGCATGAAATTAAAAATTGGAATATGTTGACATATCCGTCCTAGCAATTGGGACAGGTTTTGTGCACCGACAGAGGTAGTTGTATCTACCATAATCTACCATCTGTACAGCTGAAACACAACAATACAGCAGCAAACCACAAACGATCGATAGCCATGAGAACGTTGTTTAACCCACAGCCCAACTATTTTGTAACCTGGCATCAGTCCACTGCCGTTTACGTTAATTGAAAGTAAAGTAAACACTCGTTGTCCCTCGTTGGACCACTGTGGCTAGGTAGTTACTCACCACTGCTGTCCGGGAGCACCCCACAAGCCTCGCCGTTTGGGAGATGCTCCGACCCAGTCGTCTTGCCGTAACCATTTGTCCCTTTTCAAAATGACTCAGGTCTTTATGCCTAATATATCCCCCCTTGAGGAGTTTTTTTTATTTAAATATATACATAAACATATTTATATTTCCGCTGACATGACTAGAGTTTATACCAAAGAGCGAGACACAAGCACACCACCTGTGGATGTGCTCTCATCAGCTGGAATGGTGTCCACTTTGGTCCAGGGATTCTCCATCCACGATGGGGACAATTTGGTGAACACACGAGTCTGACTCATAGTAAAGTGTCCTTTAATCGCTGGGTATAGAACTGCAGTCACGTACTGAGAATTTCATCTGGACATGGATGCGCTAGGCACCATGGTGAAGGATGTACTTGGTGTGGACCCAGTTGTTCTGGTTACTGTCAAATACATTGCATAGTAAGGATATTGTTCATGTTTTTGCCATACCACTGAAGAGAATGATCGTACCAGGTCAAAAACTAACTAACGTACTGTAGAGATTAGGGATGTACCGAATGTTCGACAACCGAAATTATTCGGCTGAAAATGACAAAAAAAAGCATTTTCTGTGTTTGGCCGAATAAGTGAAAAGGCAGAATAAATTTGACCGAACAATGAATAAACAATAAAGAAGAACCTGCCACTTTTCCTAAATAAGTGGGCATATGTCTAGGACAATTATTCTTTTTTGCAGTTATATGTAAAATGCTCAGTGCTAAATAAATATTTTGAAATTGTAGTTTTTGTAATTTATCTTTTTCTTTGAAAAGCAAGACAAAATAGTAAAAAGCACATTTTGACTATTTAATTTATGCAATAGTGAAAAAAAAAAAAAAAATGGAAAAAACGCAAAAAAAACCTGTTCAGTATTCGGCCTTCGGCTTTCGGCCAAGTTTTTCATCATATTCGGTTTCGGCTTTGGCCAAGAATTTTCATTTCAGTGCATCTCTAGTAGATATGGTCGTGAAGGGCCTGCCTTATTTATATAAGCAGGAGGAAGGGGAGGTGTTCTGCACAGGGCAGAGGATGGATTCTACAGTATTTGCCTATTCTGCTTATATGCTTTACTTTATTTTCCATGTTATTTTAAAGCACAATGAGTTTACAGCAATGCATGAAATGTGTTAAATAAATCAAAGCTCTAGTTACGCATGTCGCTGGCCAAGAATATAGATGATGTTATTGCTTCTGTTGACTGCCATGCAGGCTACCCGAGATCTTTTCTGAGAATTACGACTTATAATTACAAGAAAACAGTGAGCCCTTTTTTAAATAAATGAATACAATACCCTTCCGTACGTAGGCCTACAAACAAATATAATGTAAATACTATTTAAAGAAAACACTTAAAGGTCCAGTGTGTAATATTTCTGAGGATCTAGTAACAGAAATGCAACATAAGATCCATAACTATGTTGTCAGTGGTGTATAAAGACCTTATATAATAAACCATAATATTGTCATTACCTTTGAATGAGCCATTTCTATCCCCATAACCGCGGGCACCCCCTCTATGGACGTCGCCATGTTTCTACAGTAGCCCTAAGCGGACAAGCGGCTCTACAGAACGCGTTTTGTCACTACCTTGAAAAAGAAGCAGCAGCAGAAGAAGAAGAAGAAGCAGCAGCAGAAGAAGAAGTTGTACTCTAACTACTATTTATACAGTCTATGCTATTAGGTAGTAGTAGAAGTCCTCTCCTTTATTAGAAGTGGAATTTTGGACAAATTGAGGACCACAGATATTATTTAGCACAAGAGGCGACGGAGGGTGAATCTGCTTCGAAAAAGCGAAAGCATGATGAAGCAAGACGAATACGGGAGAGACGCAGGCAGAAATCACGGGTAAACATCGTTGTGGCTTTTCTCGGATGGAAGGCTCTAATGAGGAATAAATGTTTTCAAAGCGACGCCGAAGTTGCCTGTTTTCTGCTGGACAAGTAAGGTATTCCTACTTTAGCAATGCAAATGAAAACTGTTGTTTGATAATGTTAGCATTAGCTAGAAGCTAGCCATAGACACCGAGAGAAGTGACTTTTCCCTTGTCAGTGGTGTAAAATTATTGGGAGCGTCAGCTGCACTGTTAAACATCCGGGGCTGAGTACAGATTCTTCGGGACGTGGCTATATGATTATGGTGTGTGTGTGTGTGTGTGGCGGACGGTGACTGACTCTCGACACTGGGCCGTCAGGGTTACCGCAAGCAAAACAAGTTGCCGTATGCGTATTGCACAAATGAACGGTACATATAGCTGAGCCCAGATTCTTCGGGACGTGGCTATATGATTATGGTGTGTGTGTGTGGCGGACCGTGACTGACTCTGGACACCATCAGGGTTACTGCAAGCAAAAGAAGTTGCCGTATGCGCAATGCACAAATGAACGGTACATATAGTAAAGCTAAAGATACACACCTAGTAAATGCGAGGGTAAGGTCACGTCACGTCTAGTGAACTTCATACAAAATCTTCGCAGACCCGTGAGACAGGCTGCGCCATGAACATTATTACATATTCATTTAGACAAGATTTGTGGTGGTGTTGTTGTTGAACTGCACCTAAACTTTGTGTTGCATACATATAAAATTACATTCTGGGCTACATTCAAAACATTTGGGGCTGAAGCCCCGGAAAACTGACCTGGCGACGCCGATGCTTGGATTGTTTCATGAAACTTAGTGCTTCTGTTTGTCCCACATTCACACTAACATGTGGTTTTACTGAATAATTAAGTAAATATTATTTGTTAATATTTCTATATAAAGAAACCCCATTGCTTGAATTGTTACTCTCTTCTGTCTCAGGCAACATCTTTTATCCGACATCGGCCACCGTAGCTTCTCCTTCGTGTTTGCAAAGGGAGGGGTAGGCCGTGAGTGACTGGCTGTTTGCAATTCGCAACCCTCACCATTAGATGTCACTAGAAATTACACACTGGACCTTTAATGCCACCACTGAATGAGTTAATGATGATAAACAAGGGGAAATAACATGCAATATGCAATAATATTGTATGTCTCTATCATAGAAAACTAGCGAAGATATATTTAACTACATTCCAGCAAGGTGCAGGACACAATGCTTTCGCTTAGTCTCTTTCTCTTTTTTCACACCCATAAGCTCACTCTCACTGTTCCATAATCCTGTCGATAGTCACACACACAGATGCATACACGTTCACACACATACCAACACACAATCATGCTTAGTCTAATCCATAATCTCATGCTACCCCCCACCGGAGATAGTGCAAACTAAGTACGCTGAAATGAGTTTTTACTGTGGCTCTGTATATAATTATACACCCTCCTGTGGGTCTATAAGTGGAACATACAAAGATGGTTTCCATGCTGCAGATATGAACATGAAAGTTGAGGTAAGCTAGAGAAGGCCAGAGGGTGCTACTGTCTCATTCACATTCCTAACACATAATGTGCTCAACAGCCATTTTTATCTTAGTCATGAATGAATGCCGTATTGCACCTGATGGCCAAACAAGGTTCCAGGTTACATTTTGCAGTGGGTTTAAGGTACATATAGAGACCTCAGATCTTTTCTGCCTCAGCACATGGTTTGTGATGTGCTGTAGGGGGAGGGGCAGAAAAGGTGTGAGCCCATGAGAGCGAGGAGAGAGGGGAGAAGTAGGGAAGAATACGATCCACTCAGGAGAATGTTTTCTTTTCATTTGCCAGTATGACCTTTGACCTAATCATGTGTATAAAAGTCTTGGCCCCATCTCTAGGAGGTGGGACTCTTTTCAGACAGACTTGGAACTCTGTCTGTGAACCTTTTCTCTATTTTTTGCAAGTAATTACAATTAAATTACAAAGACCATATTTTCTCTTGTTCCAGTGTGGTATATTATTAATTTTCCATAACAAGTTGCATAGCAATTGCCACTACTGAATTGTGAGAGAAGCTAACCGATCTGTGTAGCATGATGACATGCTACACATGATCCATAATGACAAAAGTTTTAAAATTGTATATTTGTATGAGCGAACTAAGCAGCTTTGAACTTGCTCTATACAACCAAAGAATATAAAAACTATAAAAACCAGACCAGGTTTCTAATTGAGACAGGACTTTATTTGTCAAAACGTGTAGCCACACTAGGCAAGTAAAAGGGATAGGCTTATTTGGGACTAGGCTTTTATTTGAAGTTTTACAGTATTTCATTTCTCCTGCTGTGTATGAGTCCCAGTACCTTGTGGAAATGTCGGCTATATCTGTATTCAAAAGCAGGGTTGTAAGTGGTTTGGAATTTGTAATTTTATAACGTCTTCTAGATGCCCAATATTGGTGTAATTAAGAGACTCACTGGAAAGAAATATTGTCCATGACTAATCTACGAAAAGTCTGTCAAATGGAGTTCTATTTCATATAGGGGTCGCCCTCTAAGGCTATCGCTAGTGGGATATTTATTCTATGCCCACCTGTGCTGTGGGCCTCACTTAGGTCCACTTTGATCCATATGAATAGCAGTGAGACCTTACGATCGTTTTCTTCAGCTGCGCTTAGAAAAACAAGCACTACAAATAGCTAGATGTCCAAAGGACATAGCACAGAGGTCTGTAGAAACCATGTAGCAAACAATTACCGATATCTCCGCTCATCCACCCTTCCGCGTATATAGCCACCAGAGGAGGGTTGATGAGGGGATTGCGTACAGGTGTGGCAAAGCTGGGGTGTGCTAGATGTGAGGACAGCCAACAGCCGGTGGCTTAGTACAACGGCGAGCTCGACCGGAGAGGGGCGATGGCTTCGATTGTTACAGTACCCCCCCAGGCACAACTACAGCTGGTCCCTACGACGTCTGGACTCCAGGATCCTGCGCACCGTGTACGTCAAGCCATCGGGACCATCCAGGGGAGGCAGTGGCGTCGAAGAGGGGCAAGGCTGCGCCAGGGGACTGAGAACCACCGGCCTGAGGAGAGAGGCATGGAACGTGGGTGAGATCCACTATATTCTACGGGCAAGGCTAATTTGTACGATACATCATTTACCCTCCGGACCTTAAATGGCCTTACGGAAGAGCAGACAGAGTGGGAGGTCAACATGGTTGGGGTCGTGTCGCTGGAGCCACAGGAGTCCCAGAATGATGGGGTGCGACGGTGATGTGGTCACAAACAATCCCAGCCTCTCGGTGTTGTCCGTCCATGATGAGGGTGACCGGTGGAGTAGGGTGGGTGATTGTCCCATCCCCCAACGGCCTTCCGTCCAGGGCGGTAAGGGGAATCGGGCCCTACAGGCGGGGCAGCTCTAGCCCCAGCGAGCAGGCGAGCCCCCAGTCCATGAAACTGCCCACAGCGCCGAAGTCGGGCTGTGGAGGCTCGAGAGAGGAAAGAACCTGAGTGAAGGACTGGGTAATGGACTAACAAAGCAGTACTAGGTGTGAAGAGTGAACTGGCAATGACGATGGGTGGTGGAATAGCAGATCTTTTCTCCTCCCGTGCTTCTTCTTTCCTCAGCCACCACTGGGGTTTAGTGTGCCAACTCCCGTGAGCACGGGGTGAATGCCGAGTTCCATGGGTTCGAGGTTGTTCTACCGCTGGGTGGATGGTAGATGTCCCGTCAGGCGATCCCGGGTGCGGAAATGAGCATCGAGAGCCCGGGCCCAGTTCATTAGAGCCTCTAGTGACAGCGTTGCGTGTTGACAGGCCAGCTCCACCTACCCCTCCCTCTGGAGCCACAAACGGAACGCGGTGTAGAGAGCTATATATTTATATTTCCGTCTGATTTTTCTACAAGCCGCGGAAAGAGGCCAAGAGCATGGGTACTTGCAGCCATGCCTTTTTTTGTCACATCACATAAAAGTTGCAGCGTGAATGAGAGAAAGAAATGGCATGCCCACAGGGAGTGGAAGCAGAGCGCTGCACATACACACACAGGAAATATGACTCTTATCTTTTCGGCGTCATTCTTAAAAGACACAAAAAGAAAAAACTCATACATACTTCACACACACTCGCCTGCCCATGCAGATCACTTTATGGGGCAAGTGTGTGTGTGTGTGTGTGTCAAATATAGATAAGGCTAGGGCTGTGACAGTATGGATTTTTGTATGTTTATCTGCAAGTAAAATGTATTAAAAAAAAACTATAAATTTAAAACTTGCTGGTCAAAATGTCCGGTAATAATTTTTGACAGTATGCCAACAGTACTTAATTTTCTCGTCTTGTAGGCAAAAAAAAGTTTTATATGCTTTGGGTTTATAAGCTAGAGCTCACATACCTCATAGATTTCAGACTAGGGTATTTCCTGGTTGTTCAGACAAGGAAAAAAATGTGCAAACTTAATAAATACTTTTTCTCGGCACAAACTGTTTCCCATGCACAATATTGCATTGTGCAGTTCAGCAGGAACACTGACTTCTCCCAGTATTAAGACTCGGCACTCGGCAGTCAGCAGTCAGCATGGCGTCCGCTCCGCCGAGGCAACCCGCTGGCGCCAGCGCACAGGTAAGACGTGAAAGATATTAGACTTTTCGAATAGATACTTTAGGACACTGTCCCGCAGTGGCATTTTTTTTGTCATTAACACATAAAGGGAAAAATAGGGAGGTGTTCCAGGCACGTCCAGCTGGAAGGAGGCCTCGGGGAAGACCCAGGGCTAGGTGGAGGGACTATATCTCCAACCTGGCCTGGGAACGTCTCGGGATCCCCAGTCAGAGCTGGTTAATGTGGCTCGGGAAAGGGAAGTTTGGGGTCCCCTGCTGGAGCTGCTGCCCCCGCGACCCGATTTCGGATAAGTGGACGACGATGAGCGTGTATGAGTGTAGCTAGGACACACAGACACTGCATGCTCTGCAAGCCAAAGTAACCGAAAGAAGCTCAGAAAAAGCAGACTGCAACAAGCTGATAAGAGGGCCCACCAAGCAGAAGGCAGTGATGACGTTGAGGAGGGGACAGACCAGGCTGGAGAAAGTGGAACGGTAGACACTGATGTAGAAACTGAGGAGGGGACACACAACACCAGTCAGGAGGTGGTACAGACTGAATGTAACTTGTGCATGCTCAGGTGTACAGAAGTACACCGCCTGTTAGAAGAAAATAGAGAGCTACAGGATGTCTGATGGTTTCTTTGGAGACGATTATAAAGTGAAGTAGAACATGAGTCTGCCCAACCTGGGGACCTTAATGGCCATATTCAGTTATTTGGTGCCTTTCATGTCTCCAAGAGAAAAGTCTCACTATATTTTAAATGCTCCTGTTAACCTTTATGGTCTCAGATTGGATCTGCCTGCACAACACCTACCCCATCTCTCATGTTTCCAACCATCCAACCATCTGAACTAGTTACAGCCAGGCTTGCCTTAAATTTAGGTGAAGAGACAATCAAAACTGTGCCAATGCTAAACGGCAACTGTTAGCCAGTCGGGTTAACCACTCGACGAAGAAAGGAGACTCCACTCCTGTACGGCTAAAACCTGCCTCGTAGCAACGGAGGAGCGGTTGCCACCCGCAACTTTGAACAACGACTACACAACTCTCCAGCTGTCAACGCCAGAGCGACCGCTGTTCCCAGGCTTTCCCCGATGTCACCAGGAATTCACCTGCATCCGTAGGGACTTTAGTCCACGTCACAGCCGTCTCCAAAACCTCCTCCGACTGCAAGTGCTAAATCAATATTCTTCCTAGGCATTGCAATATTGGCTTTGTTTAAGTTAATCCAAGAAAGGTTTTACAACTGTCTACTTTCTCCCTTCCAATCTCTTAGTCTTCCCTTCCCCGAGTATCAGGCCACGATGTAAGTTAGCCTAATAATAATAGGTAGGTTAGGTGAATTGGTTTGAATCTGCTCTGTTCCGACCAAGAGCTGTACAATTCAGGATTTGTGAGAACTCCTCAGTTCTCACAAATGCTGTATTCTCCATCGATTGTTGAGTATATTGAAAGGCCGACATATCAAAATTCATATCATATCACCAACAAAACCGGAGTGGTGAATTATTAATAATTAATCATTTGTTTCCCAGAATAATTCAAACTAGGTGGTGCTCCAGTAAGGTAATCGAAACATTTAAAATTTGTATAAAAAGTGTGGTGGAATCACTACATTGGATTTGGATCCTTTTAACTCATTAGCAACCGAATCAGCCAAGAAGAACTGGCCGATCTCGATATGTACCCCACTTTAAAATTCAGAGAAGTTCAGAGAAATTGGTTTTGAGAGGTATTTTACGTTTTCAATTATGTTTTTATTCGTTTATTTGTTTAAGCAATATGTATTCAGTTATTCAAAAGAAGTCTGCTGTCTATCTGCTTCTTTCTCATTCACCTTGAAATATGCATACATTTATTATTAGTGGTGAAACAGATCGTAGTTGATCTGTGATCCGTATGGATCAACCCCCTTGGTACGCGGATTAATAATTGAGTTGAACTAAGTTGAATAGTGTGAAATATTGGTGATATATTTTTTAAATAGGCTGATTCCCTAAATCACGATGCAGAGTTGCAGTGAAAAGATGCATCCTGTGTTTTCCTCTGATGCGTGGAAGGTTTATTTGATTTTAAGTCGGAGCAAAACAATTTCCCCCTTGTGGGACAATAAAGATAACCTAACATAAATAATTATTTCTTGATATAGTGTCATTTCAGTTATATTGAATCAATCACAATTTCTTCTTTATTATAGTATTGATTGGGAGAGTGAAAATGATTCTCAAACCACTTAATCAGATGATGACAGTTCAGAAGATGACTATGTACCACCTATTTGAGTAATGGGTTTAACAAGTGTTGTTTTCTACTTGGCTATAATTAGAATAAAACAATTATGTAACAGTAAAGTGGCCAGATGAATCTATTCTCCACCCTGATGACCCACGGAGGATTGGACTGCTACCCCCATTCCCAGAAACAAATCGGCCGAGGCACTGGTATGTACCAAAAAATCTGTATTGTTCATGCCGAAAAACTGGCAGAATTGTGTTAATGTAATGTAATTTAAATGTCATTTCTTTCACAGTGTGAGGGCCGCATTTGCAGCCACACATGGAAGCAGCAACTCACGGTGGTAACTTTTTATTTCACATTACAATAACTGGACACACAGGTTCTAGTTTTGAAAACAGTTTTATTTGATATTAGTTCTTTATTCGGATGCACACATTTAGTTAATTTTGCTAATCTTTGGTTCATTTATTTTTGTTTAACTTGAGTTGCGGAGTGTTTATTTTTGAATTGTGGGTTTTCTTTGCTAGTTATGCTTTTGTTGTTATAATTAGTTTATTGAGTATCCTTAGTTTATGTTAGGTAGCATTGTCTCAACAGGGTTTGTAGTTATTGTAGTTTGGTTATATATTATGTGTTTGTCATTCCCCTTTGTGTCAGAGTGGTTGCATCCGCCACTATATAAGTTTCCCTCATGTTTCAGTCAGGAGGTCAGTCTGTTCTGTTAGTGGGGGTCTGTTTGTTTAACTTCTTTTGAGGTTATTGTTATGTTACCTGAGTTAAGTTCTGTTTAGTTGACCTCATGTATGGGCCCAGAACATTCTAAATTTTGTAAATTAGTAGTTTTTTGTATATTGTAAATAAAACTGGAACCTGACTTTTCCCGACTCCTCACGCCTGACGGCTTGGTCCCTCACACACAGCATTAGCTAAATCATCAGAATTGCATTATCAGACTACTACATCCAGTTGGTACAGAATGCTGAAAGTAGTCGTTACATACATTATATTTCCTATTCAATAGCTTAGAGTTGATCTAAGACAGGGATGCGCAACTTTGGTGTTGGTGAGGGCCAACCCATTTTTGTCCTTGCTACCAGGGGGTCAAATTACAAATCCGCACTTTCTCATAGTTCACCATCCTACTGGAGTTTCATGTAAGTTTAATGTAAGAGTAATGTTATGTGTTTTTGAAGCTTTAAATAACTACTAAAAGTTATTTGCCATTCAAATGGACAATTCCATTTTCAATAAACAAGCAGTGCTTCTTCACAACTCACAAATTGGTAGGGCTGTAGGCAGGACAGGACAGGCAGTGCTCAGGCGTGTCAGAATAAAGGTGAGAATCCATACTCAGAAACAGTCAATCAAACCAGGGTCCAAACCGGGGAAACTGTCAGTGAGAACACAGGGAATGGGACTTAACATTTACATGAACTAAATGGTATTCTTCTTCAATTTTTCTATAAAATCAGTTAAAAAGAAATGCTACTATGCATTTGTTGCGTGACATTAACAAGAACATTGTAATGTTTTGTTGTCTGTCTGCCTATGTAATATTACCAATATTTTGTGGTATATCTGTATACGCCTGCAGCATTTCCAATAGGACAGAAAAACTAACTAGTGTCCGGTGGGCCATAGTGAATGATATTATGAGCTGTGTACGGCCCCGGGCTGCCAGTTGCTCATCACTGATGTGGTCTTCTACTTCACCTGGACAGGCACCATTGTATATGCCTGGATACTAACCCTTCTCTTTCTCCTCTTTAAGTGGTTTGTGTCTGTGTGTGTCTCCTCTAATGTATGGATGATGCCGGTTAACTTGGATTCTATATAGCTTTTTGATTAGTCGCTTGGCAAACTTACAGTAGTACTCCTGGACTTCTAGTTTAATGTGACTATTTTAAGATTTTTTGAATATTACACAGAAATAGTTATATTTCATATTTGACTACTACTACTATAGGTAATATGTTGGCTTTACTAATGCTATGTGTATGTATGTAGAAAAATTGCATTTTAGAGGCCCTACCAAAGTGCATACGGTATAGGGAGAGCCCTACATCTAAGCAGGAGAATCGCAAGGATCAAGAGGAGGAATACATATTGAGAAAGAGAGGCAGTAGACTCCCACAACCTGATATTACACTTTCGAATGTACGCTCCCTTCATATCAAGTTGAACAAACGTTCGGCGCTGACAAAGTACAATGGAGATTCTTCTTCTGTTTCACAGAGACATGGCTAACAAGTGAAACATCGAATGTAAGCCTGGATGGTTATACAATCGTAAGACCCAGTGAAAACCAGGAAATCAATTGGTGGAGGACTGTGCATGGCGATCAATGACAGGTGGGCGACAAACTTTACTGTACAAGGGACTGTAAGCACCAGACACTACGAATTAATGACCGTTTCCTTCTGACCACATTATCTACCTAGGACAAATCACAATTATTCTGGTCTACGTTTCAGGGCCTGATATCTCTTACGCAGCAGAGAAAAAGGAAAATTACAATAAAGCAGAGCTTTAGATGTAGGGCTCTCCCTATAGCATTATTTTTACTTGGTGACTTTAATAACTGTGACGTTACATATCTACTGCCTAACCTCGAGCAGTATGTGACCAACTAGGCTGACCAGAACACTGGATCTATGCTTTAGCAACGTACCGAATGCATTCATCGCAAGGTGCCGCTCACCAATCAGCCATTCTGACCACAATGTTGTGTATCTGCAGCCTAGATGCAGGCAGAGACTTTCCCCACACATGGCAAGGTCTCAACATTATGATGGGTAGGCCACAGTACAAAACAAACCATCCAATGCCTTGACCACAGACAGTTTACAAATTAATTTAATATATTTTACGCACAATTTGTCCAATGGTCCAACTAGAAAGGGGAGTAGAGGATGCAAGCTTGACACTCCTTCATGCTGTATCACAACATCTAGACAAGGCAGGAGCATATGCACAAGTTTTATTTAAAGACTTTTTATCAACTTTTAATACCGTGCAGCCAAATACACTTATTAAGCGTTTCTGTGATCTGCAAGTTCACCCTACCTTGATCTTATGGATCGGAGTTTTTATGCAACCGACCCCAACGTGTCAATCTGAACAAATGTTTATTCTGATGGGGGGGGAGGATAGTCTAGTGGTCTATGTGTTGGACTCCCAGCCAGAAGGTCATGGGTTCAAGCCCCAGCCTACCTGTAAGCATCCTTGAGCCTTGAGCAAGATGCCTAGCACCATGTAATTGTAAGTCGCTTTGGATAAAAGCATCCACTAAATGACTTAATTGTAATTGATGAGCTGATTTTACAGTTTTTCTCCATTGGTTTGGCTCATTTCTTGAAACAGAAATTACATTCTCAAAATAACATGGAAAAACTTTTAAACCACTTGGCAATTGTTCACAACAGAATTTAATTTCTCATTAATTTCATCAAATTGCAAATGTCTAGTACATCTTTGCAAATGATTAAGTACAGGTAGCCTACAGTTAGCACAGTTAGCCTACATTTAGCACAATTTCCAAGTGAATAGATCTTGTTCATCTAAACTGATTGTTGATTCTCAGTCTAATGGTTGTTCTCTCCAAAACATGTCAGCATAATTTCATTGTATAAGTTATCACATGCACAATAGTCTGTTCAATTGTCAAAATTTGTCAGGAACCTAATACCATGAATACCATATATGAATCTCTTGGAACATTTGATAAATTGATTGACAGTAAGGTGAAAATAGAACTTGACTAATGAAGGAGGAATTTCACACATCTCAGATGAACAATCAAACAATATGTTTAGTTACCTGACAGGTGCTGTCCATGATTGTGAATGCTGCCAAACATGTATGTATAGAGCTTGACCAGGACCAGTACAATTTCTGAACATGGAGGCACCTGGCCAAGTAAATGAACAAGGGCAACTGCCTGCTCGAGAAAGAGGAAGAAGATGAGGAGGAGTAAGGGTAGAATAGAGGGAAGAGGCCGAGTAGCACGAAGACACCATGCTGTCCTGGATGAAATTCGGGCCACACTTATAGACCATGTTATCAACCATCGCCTCACAATGGCGGAGGCAGGTTGCTGAGTGCAGCCTAATGTACCCCACTCTACAGTCTCCTCCATCATGGTTGGTTGCGAAATGCACGCCGTTTCTTTCCTCGTTGCATCGCAAGGGAGAATATACGTTGTGATGTAGACGAGAATCTGTGGCCAGACTAACAGCAGCGTGTGGATGGCCAGGAGGGTGAGGACAGCGACCAGTGAAGAAATGTTACTGTAAGAAATTTACAGCACTGTAGGCTACATATACAGTAATTGTCCTTGTTATTTGTTTGTGTCTATATTACAGTATATTGTGCTGTATACATTTTCTTTTACAGTAAACTCTGATGTATGGAAGTTACTTTATGTGTGTGAATAAAAATGGTTACAATTTCCTTGGCAGTATGAGTGCAATATGTGATGTCAAACCTTGGAGGGTACTTTTACCCAATGATGGGAAAGTTCACTTTCTACATGAACTAGTTCAAAGCTCAGTTCACAAATTTTAAAATCAACTAGTTCAGTTCACAGTTCCAAAAATGAACTAGTTCATAGTTATTTTTTTTCCATATGTTGCTGCGAGCTATTATTTTTCAAAAGGATTGCCACAGCCCATATAGCACCACAGATCGCAATTATTTTATCAGTTTTAACACTGAAACTATGCGTCAGATTTCATCTTCATATCAAATTTTGAATCCTTATCCAAC
>JAOEHI010051974.1:0-17538 GCA_025447815.1 Percopsis transmontana | reverse complement strand
GTGTGTGTGTGTGTCTCAGGTGAAGTATAGGAGCAACCAGAAGCCACAGGAGTCTCCAGACCTGCCCAACCTTCTGCTCCAGGAACAAAGCTCCACCAAGCTGCAAAGTGTGGATTAAATGCATGTCCAATGTCTTTTTTCAAAGAGTGGCGCAGCAGCAACCCAGAGCTACACACATTAACCTTTGCTTGGCTTGCATCAAAGAGAGTGCTGTCTACAGCAGCCTACAGTCCAGGTCTAAAGAAATGTTTTCCCACATTGTGACGGCTTTCCAAATTGCTTTAACAGCATTCTTGTTGAACTAGAGCAAACACTGTGCCGTGACCAGCCTCTATACTTGTCTGATCTGAGCACAGCCTGCTTAGAAACAAGAGCGTGCATCCTAGTTTGGGATGTTGTTTGTTTTCCAGCTAGGTGTATTTGTGACCATGGGGTTTGTAAACCATATTTGCTTAGGCTAAGTAAAGCATTCGGTGGTATTCCATCTTAGTTCTTTTTTTTTTTTTTTAACTGTTTCCTGTCCTCCCCAGCCAATAGGAACGTGCTTTCCAACTCCTTGCATGTATTTCCACTGGTGTGCTTGTGTGCAGTAATTACCTGTCCGTGCCCATGGCATGCTGGGAGAGGTATGTGAGTCTGTGCTCATGTCTGTTTGTGTTCAGCTGACTGCAGCCCGTTGTGCAGGCTTCTGTGCTTTATGGTACAGGGGAGGGGGGTGGGGGGGCAGAGCTTCGTAGGGCCATGCATGATCTACAGACAACTGCGATTTTGTGCCACGATGAGTGAGAAGTAATCAACAACTGAATGGCTACAATCATGTTAAGAGGCTCCCTCTGCCCATGCGTCTGGTGTTCAAGACACAAGAATGCAGCCAGACTGTGAATTTTCCATTCAGTCTGGCCGGGTGCATCAAGGACACAAAGCAGAAGCCTGCCTCTCCTTTGCTTTCTATGTGAGCCAGCCTCATTCCTAGTCAGGGAAAATATAGCCTGCTAATTTGACCTAGTTACATCTTTTATTTTTATTTTACATCATTAAGATGAAGGCATAAAAAAGAAAGTATCTGGTGAAAGAGAGAGGGGGGGGGGGGTTACAAACTAACAGGGTGTGGTAAGTTGAAAACAGGAAGCAGTTTCAGACTTGCAGTGGAGAATTATGGTACTGTAACAGTTGTGGCCTCTGCACATTATTGTCCACAAATATTATTCCAAATATGAATTTATGAGTGAAATGACTAAATGTAACTGTATGGCAAATTGTCCTAAAGTCAAGTAAAGTCAAGTGTTATTCTGTTTTGTAGTTATTCCTTCTTGCTCCCACTGAGTTTGTAATGCTATTGAAATCTAGTCTTAGGCGACCAAGGGAGGTAAAATAAAGATATATAGAGTGAGACTGAGAGACAATAATGCAATAGCACATTGCTGCCTCTCAGTCTCTATTAGACTGGATGGCGCTGCCATAAAATCTTCCATAATGCTCCTGTCATATGCCTTATTCCTCATTCAACACACAATGATGTTTGCACCTGACACATTCAGGCCATGACTGGTTTAAGCTTTCAGACAGTCATATTTCTGTCGTATGCATTCTTGTCCAAAGACCGCAGAAGCGGTCCCACAATGCCTCTGGGGAGCTGTCCCTGGTGCTGAAATCCACACAATGGTGGTGTCTGAATTCTTTAGTACTGTATGCACTCCTATACGTACTTGAACATGCAATTAGTGGCCATCATATTACAGTAATAATATGTAAAAAGTTTCACATTCCACAGCCAGCATACTTGGTGGACTGATGCAATCCCAGCAGAAATTACCTTCATGTCCCCTGAGACAACTATGGTATTTTATTTATTAATGTATAAAAAATATACTGTATGATCAAAGGTAAACTGAATGCCAACATATTTCTAAACAACAAATTTGTAAAAGATATAATACATATTATGTAAATGTGGTGTAGGACCACACACAGGGTTGTCTGTCAGGTCATGCCATGCATGTTTTATTCACAGATTCCCAAGCTATAGTGTCAATATGCAGCATTTCTCCGGAGCGTTTCTCCGGAGCGTTTCTCCGGAGCGTTTCTCCGGAGCATCCTGCGTGTGCTTGTCTGCTCCCGGCCTCCTTTTACTTGGGGAGAAGGAGGTTAATTATTGTCCTTACCTGATTCCCATTCCGGAGTCCTGTGAACCACACCTCCAGGCACTCCCTCCCATACAGACAGATGGCCTAAACCACGCCCACACCCCTCACAGTGAATTTGCCTCACTGTTTCGTTTTGGTTGTGTAGTGTGTATTGGATGCGCACGCAAAATTCTCAGTTGTCTGTAGTATGGATGCTGATATCGTTTACGGGGATTAGGAGTGTGTGTAAACATAGTCAATCTCTCTCAACACGAGTTACAGTAAGATTTTGAAGTAATCCATTCGCCCCCCACCGAGACACACACCCACACACACACACACACACACACACACACACAGAGACACCACCCCACCCAGACAGCTGTTTATGCAGAACCTGGAGGGGATGATCGGAGAGGCTGAATCTCTTGCATTTTCCCTGCATCCTTTCTGCTAGCTGTCACTGTCGGTGTATAGAGAGCTGGGCCTGTCAGCAGAGTTTGCATAACACACACAGACGTACCATGATCACATCAAGTCAGTGGGCTAACAAAGTCATTTTCCACCTTGATGGCTGACATCCATGCCGGTTTCACTGCTCTTCACATTCCAGGTGGAGGCAAGGCGTGTCTATAACGTCTCTAAGCTAATGTTTTGAAGTGCGCCATGGTTTTTGGAATTGTACATGTGTTCTGATAGTATGTCCTGCTTTGGTCACTTGCTCCTAAAATAAAAGAGGTTCATTAATCTCAATGAGACTGTAATTTAAAAGAAACAACTTGCTTAAACACATATTCAAAACAGTTACACACAGGCTGAAACTGAAGCTCACTGGCCAAAATGACCAATTTGGTTTGCAAAACACTTACAAAACATTAAAAACATGCAACAAAAGCAAATATATCCGTCAAATAAATATATTCTTTCTATCAATCATTACACAATGATACAAAATACAAAATACAGAATTACATTAATGTCATGTAATTCATAAAAACACACACACACACACACATACTTAGATAAAAACCCATGCACAGACATGGATGCACAAACACAATAGTTTATCTAATAAGACAACTGCATTGGTATAGATAGTTAGCTGTTTCTTTCTAATGGGAAAACAGGCTAAAAATAAATAAATTTTGTTTTGGTCTGGGGGGCGAAAATTTGCAGATTTCCTTCCATGTTATTATTGACAATCATATTAGAAGAAAGACCCAGACAGGCTAAAATAATTATAGCTGGCAAAGAGGACAATAAAGTGTGTGTGTCTGTGTCTGAACATGTGCATTGATAAAGCAGTGTGTGTGTGTGTGTGTGTGTGTGTGTAAAGGGTGGAGCAGGGAGAATAAATTAAGGCTAAAAGACTAGCTAATATATTGTGTGCAGCGCACAGCAAGTTGACTGTTCAAACAGAGAGTGAGAGAGAGAAAAAAATCACTGGACTTTGGAAAATGTTGAAAATATCCATTGAGCCCTTGAGGGGGAATCAAAGACGTGAAAAAAATGACGGATGAACAAGAGATTTCCTTTAAAGATTTTAGGGGTGGACACAGGCATAGTAAGTAAAAGTCATGGAGGTGAGAGGGGTCTGATGGGTATAGACTGCGTGACCAATGGGTCTACACTACAGTATTCTCTTCCTACTGCAATGGGCTTCATTTGCTGTTTCAAACGTCTTGCAATCGATGTGTTCCATAGCAGTGCTGACCAGAGCTTGGCAATGTAAGGCCAGCTCCACATGCTGTGCCACAGGACTCAGGGGCAGATGTGCTAACATATTAGCGCCTGTTTTAGGTGTAATTTCACATTCTGCAGCAGCAGTGCAGAATGGCATATTGCGTGCCATTAAGTGGGAGTTTTGTGCCAAAACATGGGAGGAGATGCGTGATAAAAAGAGACTGATTACCTATTCCGTTGTATGTATGAAAACTGCGGGGGAAGCGCATGTCTGTTTTGCGGTTACATTTCTCTACCTCTTAAAAGTCGGTGTAATCCAGGAAGCACGTTTTGCTTTCATAGGGGGAACAATGGCAGCACTCATGCAAGCAAGATGAAGACACAAGGTCGTAGGATTACTGTAGGTGGAAATTTGGTAGGGCCAAATTTCTCTGCTACTGGCGATATACCCTTTTATGGGTCGCTATATTCGTTTAATTAGCAAGACGAGTTACAGCTACAGCATTTAGCAGACGCTTTTATCCAAAGCGACTCACAATTACATTGTTCTATTACATGGAGCAGGTAGGGGTTAGGCATCTTGCTCAAGGATGCTAACAGGTAAGCCGACTCTGGGGCGAGTTGTTCAACATTGTTCATATTATAATGACACTAATGTCATTTTGAAGTGTATTTGCTTAAACTGACATGACATTGGTAGTTGTATTTTACTGTACCTCGGTCAGAACACGCCTTTCATCAGCGGCTCACTTCATCACGACGGAAAATGTATACTTTAAGAGAATTTGCTTTGGATTTTTTACTTATAAAGGACATTGAATTTCACTTATAGAAATGATTTGTAGGGACAATTTAATGGTCCCTTAATATTGGTAGGGACATGTCCCTACCGTCTCTGCCCAAACCTATGGACCTATGGACACAGGCCAAGGAGACTTTTCAGTCGAGTGAACAAGAAGTCATGAAGAGTTACAGTTTAAGCAGTCATGCAATTTTACAGCTACTGGAAGAAATCAGAGATGATATCAACTCGAACAGGGCGCCGCAATTTACGATTAGAGGGCGGTGACATGCGCTGATTACACAATCAGAAGCAGGTTTGGTACATCCTACGTAGAATGAAAAGGCAACAGGGTGCGCTTTCTTTGGCCTGGCCGAGTCACTGTTTACACTGTGCTCTCTGAAGTACGTACATCTGCCCCTCGGTGTACTACCAGTGTATCTATTTAAAGCTCAGTGATAAATGATACAGGGCAATCAAATCTGATACCGCTTCGAAAAAGTCCTATCGTAATAGATCTGATAATGACAGCTTGTCAATATATACAGTACAATGCAGATATACAGTATTGAGCTAAGTCAGTGGTTCCCCAAATGTTTTAACCTATGAACCCCTGAAAAAGAGGTTGTACTAAAAAATTGAATAACAAGCTAAATAACCACAACAAAAACTCAAATAAACTAAATACTAAATAGTGTTTGTCTACATAAAGTTTTTTGGAAAACAGGAAGCACTGTGGCTTAATCTGTTAGCTTGCTATTTACTGCTAGCAGAATTCAGTATGCATGAAGTCTGGATGTATTACACTTTGTCTAGATGCGTTCTATCTGTGTGCTCACCTCTAAAGTCACTGCATGACCCTGGTGTCCCAGCCAAGCTCTCTGTCTACACTCTAACTGCTAACCCATGGGGTCAATAGTATATTGTACACTAACAGGGCCACTGATGGTTTAAATAACCGTGTTAATTGTAGTGTGAGCTACATAGGATCATCATTTTCCCATCCTATATTTGGTTAGTATGCCATCCCTCCTGGACATACAATGTTTTGTCTGCTCTTGATAATAGTGTGTGCCAGTTAAACGCTCCTATCATAGTCTTATTGCTATAAATAGCATCGCAGTCTCACAGGAGAATTAGAGCAGGGTGCAGCAACTGCTAAGTGCTCCAGCACCCCTGTACAGTCCAGGCCAGTGAAGTGGTGAACAGGGAAGGACAGGAACATGTATCAGGGCCCAGGGGTCTAATTCCCAGCCCATGGGCAAGGGCTGTTGGGTTGGATTGTCACCGCTGACATTTATAGGGCCCAGTGGATGAGGAGATCGAAAGGATAGATGCTATGGCCGGCTGGCGCGAGGCGATGATGAAGTGACCCCGGCGTGATCCTCCTCCTGCCCCCTTTGCCACCCGCTGTTGGCAGGATTGATGAGCTCAGGCCAGGGAGGAGACACGGGGCTAGATTACAAACATAGCGCTTTGTCTTTCCTGCTGCAGTTCTTCACAGTGCAGTACAGCTAACTCTAATTGGTTGAAATCCCTCTAAAGTTTTTCTCTCGTCTTCTTTGCGCCCCGTGTGCATGTTCTATATTGTTCTGGGCTGCGGGGGGTTGGATGGGGTTTTCTTCTGGGAAAAAAAGACAACGACAAACTGCAATAGCTGCATTTGTTGCTGGAGTGGAATTGTCTTTATCGCGTCGCTGTGGCTGGTACAGTATGTGTGCGCATGTGTGTTTTTCAAAAAGCAGGATATGAAACATTCAGACTCTGCATGGCCTAGATTTGATGTTAGAGGCAGCTGAGAAACATGAAAGGTGGAGAACAAACTGTTAAGATGTGGCTTGTAGTAGCAGTCAGGGGAATAGCAGTACTTATGTTGTGTTTAAACAGAAAGGATGGGTGTTCTGTGCCTCTGTAAAGAACTTGCTGCCATTAAATGAAAAAAAAACAACGATTAACAGCGTAGGTTTTTATAATTCCACACTGTCGTTAGGATCTATTCCTAGGACACAGGTGGACAACAGGCCTAAGAATGGTTTCCTAGCAACCAGGTTGTGGGAATGGACTAGTGCCCCGCCCATGCCCCAGGGGGTGCTGGGATTGAGATGCTGATTAAGGCTTTAGGACAGAGGCAGAGAGGATTGGAAATCAGTGCAGCTTTTCAACCCTGTGGGGATATGGCAGCCCCAGAGCCTTGCAAGTCCAACCCTAACCAAACCAACCCCAGCAGGGTTTGGAGACAAACTCACACCTTGACGAGTCAGCACATAACGTGCTTCACATAAAGGGATACTCCTCAACTTATGTCTGAAATTGCCCTTGTGGTCGAAACCTTAAAAAAACATTTTGGTTTAAAACTAACTGCTGCTAAGGGGCTTGCACTCCTCTCTACTCCTCCCTACAGCACTATAAGCTCACATTGTTCCCTACCCCTCCCCATATAGCTACACACGTTTCCTTGGACAGTTGCGTTATAAACTGAACTTAGATAGGGGAAGACATTTGGGGATGCTATACCGCAATCGAGGAGTGTACCTTTAATGGTGCTAGCTCTGAGAGGCATGCAGTGTGCTGCAGGGGGAGAGATCTCATAGCATCTGAACATGTTCTCACACTGCAGGGGGGTTTAATTGTGAATGAACCTGAGCTTTTGCATGTGTTAAAAACCCTGAGGACATGGCTCTGCTTGTGTTCATATTTGTGTGAGTGTGCGCATGTTCTGCTTGTCCGCGTGAGTGCATAGCCTTTTTTGAAACTTTAAAATGTATTTATTTATTTATTTTAAATTTTTAATGTGATTCCTGACGGACAAATTCCCAGTGGAGGACTGCTAATGAAGCTCACTGGATGTTGCTGGCCTGCTACTCACCGGCTGTGTTCCACACAGACACAAACACAGCTTGGCTGCTTAGGGGAGGGCAGAGAGGAGTGGAGGAGGAGAGGGCTGGAACAGTAGCGATGGGAAGGAAGTTCTGGGGAGAAAATAAGAGGAAAGGAACATGAAGGAGAGAGTTGAAAGGGGAGAGAGGAGAACTAGAAAAGGAGATGGAGGATAAAACAGGACGCAGCCAGTTAGACAAATGTGAGGCGTGTCGCGAGGGACACAGAACAGAGGGAGATAGCGAGTGAGTGAGGGGAGGAAGAGGAGGAGGGAGGGAGGGAGGTGAATGTTATGCTGACCCACTTTGGCGACGCCACGCCGAGCTCCTAACAGCAGCTCAATAAATAACACACGGCAGGCCGGCGGAGTCTAACAGCTGCTTGGCGGCAAGCCACAGCCCCTGCCGACCCCCCCCCCCACGAGCCTGCCCTCGTCCCCTGCCACCTCCACCCAAACCTCTCCCCATCACCCATCGCCAGCACTGCGGAGTGTTTACGTTGTAGGCACCTGTGTACTGCAAACACACCTCCACGTGTGCAAGCACGCACAGTACTGCATGCACGTGTGGCACAGCAACCTGCATGTGTTTAGACTAGGAAGTGTGTGTGTGTGTGTGTGTGTGTGTGTGTGTGTGCGCGCGTGTGCGTGTGTTCTTGCTATCGGCCTGAGCCACACGCAGGCTCCGTCAACAGCATTGTGGGATAGATGCTGGCATGCACATGGAAGCACAGTTGGTGACACCGGACACAGTGACACATATCCTCCCACTGGTAATAATGAGGGATGGAGAGATAGCCAAAGAAAAGGGGAAAAGGAGAGAGAGAGAGAGAAAGAATGGTGGGTTTGCATGTGTCTGTGTGTGTGTGTGAGAGAGAGATAGAGAGAGAGAAAGAATGGTGGGTTTGCATGTGTGTGTGTGTGTGTTTGAGAGAGAGAGAGAGAAAGAATGGTGGGTTTGCATGTGTGTGTGTGTGTGTGTGTGTGTGTGTGAGTGTGAGTGAAAGAGAGAGAGAGAGAGAGAGAGATCTCCACACACACAGACATGCATACAAACGCAGACACTAACAGATGACTGCAACATGACTACAGTTAAGACGCATTAGAAATCTCTATGAGAACACACAGTAAACAGCAATAGGTCCATACAGTATAGTTAACGCACTGATCAGGTTCGACGGACACAGTGTTTGCTCCTTTGGTACTGTCCATCTCCCTCTAAGACAAAAGGCAGGCATACAGTAGGCTGTAGGCTGTACTCCTCCTCCTGCCAACCCAAAGAAGACACACTGTGTGTTTTCGTTATTCTCTGTGTGCGATTACTTGTGGATTAGCGCATGTCTGCGAGGGTGCACTTGTGGTTGTGAAGCCCTGTGTCCTTGGCAGGGGGTGGAGCCCGTGGTACAAGTACAAGCCATCAGTCAATACACAGTGTCCTGTAGTGGGTCAGAGAGACATGGCCTCATCTCTCTATCACCGAAAGAAGGCCATCCTGTTCTGAACGCACACACAGAGGTGACTCTGCCATCGCTAAAGTCTACACAGCGTAACACACAAACGAATACACACATAGTATAACAATATAACACTGTTGATGGCCATGCCTCACTTGCAGCTTTGCTGACACTTTGCTGAACACCTTCATTACCAAAAAAATTACCATTTTCCATATATTTACTTTCTTTTCTCTAAGAATCTCGTCCAGTCTCGTCCGCACTGCTGGTCTTTTGTTTTGGAATTTGAGAGACCTAAAATATTGTACCAATCACAATTAATAGCAAAAGTCCAAAAATAACTATTTATATTCATGTTAAATAATACATTCTGACTGATTGTTAAGAGGAGCTCAAAGGCTTTATAAACCCTGTCAAACAGGGTCACACACCCAACCGCCCACCCACTAATTTAGTACTTTAACCTCGCAACAAGCATTGACATCCATTATCTGATGAAACAATTAACAATCGTTTTCATTTCGACTTACACAATGGGCAGAAATACAGTAGGCAGTCACAGACGTGTCCAAATATTGAGTAGAAATATCCAGTCGCTGCTGGATATTTGCAGTCACAATGGTGTTCACTGAGCTCTGCGCTGGAGGCGACTCATTGTTGTTAGAAAATGAAAGAGCGGAGGTAAGGTGAAACATTAGTGTTCTAGGTGGGAGAGAATAAGAGAGGAGCCCGGGAAGGCAGGGCTGCATGGTTGAAATGCCAAGTGCGGCGGAGGCAGGTGGGAGTGGGCCTGTCATTAAGCGCCATTATATATAAGAGAGGTGTTGCGATTGACCGAGACACAGAAGTGAACGGAAGCAGCACGGTAATCAAGCGCAAATACACTCGAGATGATTGAATGGAATAATGAGGTCACCGCACGCACGCGCTCATTGCTGTGTTTACTTGCATATGCTGCTATAAGGCTACATAAGGATATTTGACTGCTACTCATCCACCATCAGCAGGCAGTGGGTTTGGGTCTTAAAGGCGTACTCCACATTGTTTTATAGCACCCCTAGAACCCCAAATTTCCACTCCAGATTACGGTTCATGTTCTAAAACAAAACAGATTATAAGCACGGCCATGGCTGTAGGGAGAGGGGTAGAGCAGATGTGAGCCTATATGAGCACTGTAGGGGGAGGAGTAGAGAGGAATACGAGCCTCTCAGTACTCAGGTGTGGGGGCGGGGGGGAATGTGCTCTCTTAATTTCAAACAAAAATAATGTTTTTGTACCACTCTGGTGCTGAACTAGTTCTGTACTGCTCATGTGATTTAGCCCCTTTAGTCAGATGTCAAGCTTGTAAAGTATTTGATCCCATTAAAAGATTTGTCAAGATTTCAATTGGGTATTTGTATGCGTCTGTGTCTGTTTTCCCTAGACAGACAGTGTAGATTGTTGAGAACTGGGTATAAAACATAGTTTTATTAACGTGACCCCACATCCATCGCTGACAGATGGCTTGGCTTTCTAAATGAAAACTGAAGCTCTTGAAGTCCAACTTTGCGTAGCACACTTTATTATGAGAATTCTTGCTGTAGGAAACAGAATGTCAGAAAGCTCCTCTCAGCAGCGACGGGGAGACAACATAAATCATCCAATATGTCTGCCTCTCCATGATGGATGGCCATAAAAAACTACAGGAAAACTACATCATTTGCAATCTGCACTTTCAGGCCTAGCAATTTATATATATGGACGCGATTCTCTCCCATTTCTGCCCACTCTCACTATTCATTTGGGGGGAAACGGGAGGGCCGTGTGACTGTATAGTATATACTTTGCGACGCTCTGCCCCGACGGGCTGGCTCGGGGCTGGAGATAAGTGCGGACAGATGATATGTAGACGGTGCTGGAGGTTGGGAGAGTGACTGTGTGTTGTCAGGCAACTGAGAGTCAGTGGAAGGGCACAGATCTGGAGGGAGATAAATGACACCGCACCACCTGTGTAATGCGCACATTTTATTTATGTCACGGTAAACTCCACAAACAGCATTTTGTTCCGTTCATCGTTACAATAAAGTAGCTTAATGAGGCAAGCGTGCACTCGTACGGCAGCTGGTAGCGCACGCAGGCGTCGGGCCCTGCTGGGGTGTCAGAGGTGTAAAACCCGGGGAATATTAAATCATCACAGTGGAGAGAGAGAGAGAGAGAGAGAGAGAGAGAGAGAGTGTGAGTGAGTGAGTGACAGAGTGAGTGAGAGAGAGAGAGAGAGAGGGAAGGCCTTAGAAAGGTTTTTTGCTTATTCTACACAGCATCGTACACTAACCACATACTGATGTGGGACATTTTGGCAAGGCCAGTGAAGTACAAAATAGAGCAAGGAACTAAGAGCGTCCATGTTAACCTGTGTGTAATGAATACATGAAGGCTGCTTTCATTTTGTATTTTGGTTGAATATTGTCAACAAAGCTTAGGAAATGACCGAGACCAAAAATGTTTTGTTGATAAGTATTGTCCGCCATATCTTAGCTTAAATGAAAACCAACAAACTCATGTAATGATTAATTATGCTTATCAAAGCAACAGTACAATTCTGTGACTGGTTTTTAATAGTTGTTCTTATAAACATGAATATACATACGGGTTATGTGGACATAGGTGAATAATGTTACAGAAAACCTTTCAGACACTCTCATCACGTATACATCCTAGAAAAAAACAAATTGGTTCTTCAAGCTATACACTATCTGATGTTAAATAGATATTTATATAAATATTTATCAGTCAAAAAACATTGTTGGTTTTTGGTCTTGTCATAGGCTATGTTGAAAAATATACATTTGCACAACCTTATTCTGAAAAGAAAATACAGGCCTAGATCAAAATAATTATTGTTACTATTTTACCTTTTTACTACACTATTTGTGAAATACTGTAGGCCTATGGGTGAAAATGGGATCTAGGCTTCAAGCCTCCGATTGGGTGTGACTTCACTATAGAACGATACCTTGGTTTGATTGACAGCTGAAAGCTTGCCCTGCTACCGGGGAGATAATAGTCTTGAGAAAGTCAGAAATGAACACTCTTACAAGACATCAGATAGCAAAGCTTTATTATTCAACAAGCAGAGGGAATTGTCTAGAGTATTACACCATTCAGTCTAGATAGAATGATTGATCGTGCAAGTTTGGATTCTACTTGGACATCTGTTGACACTAGCTAGCTGCTAACTTGTTAGCAGCCCCAATTGGGACTAGTTCTGAAATAATGTAACCTGACTGGTAATGTTTAACCAATCACATCCTCTGTACCAACTACGTACTGTAGATGGTACCACCATAACTCCTCCGCATGCCAATTTTGCTGGAGCTGTCATTGCAGCGAAATACATTAAATCTATTCTTTCAGGTAATTATGATTTTGACCAAATGTCTTTACACCTTAAACCAAATATAGAGCATATACATAGTATTTTTTTAACAAAAAAATTAATTTAATTTCAGTTTGACTTTAGAACACTGCTGTGTTTCCTCTAAGATATTTTACCACCTGCCTCTGACCATGGCCAACTTAAATAATTGAGACAGTATCTTATTCAAACATTCTATACAGAATAAAACCCTAGGAGGTGGAGTTTTTGGCACCACACTGCTGCCCAAAGGCTAAATAGTTGACCATATGTGCAGTAGGCTACTTTGCCAGTCACAAAGCACTCGAGAGGAAACTGCTCCTCATTGGGTGAAGCCAGACACACTGCTGGTGCCTCGAGGGCTGTATGGATCAAGGTTTCTTTTCTTACCACTAGAAGCTATATACTGTATTTTTATTTTTAATTTAAAGCAACATTACTTAGCAGTGCTCAAACTTGATATTTTTTTTATGTTTAGGGGGTTGTAGGGGGAGAGGTAGAGAGGATGCAAGCCACCCATGGTATGCTCTCTCTGAGTTTCAAACCAAATATACTTATATTTGTAATGCTGGTTTCAACCACAAGGTTAATTTTCATACTAAAAAGGAGTGTACATTAAGAAATATAATATTTCGTCTCCATTTTATTATGACATAATTAATTAATCTGGCCGAGGAACTAAGAAGGTATTCAATATTTTTATATTATAATATATTTTTATTTAGCTATTAACTTGATATTTAGCATAATTGACAAGAAAGATGAAAATACTGACTACTGTATATAAATGCTATTTTTCTTTTCTTACTCCATTAACACCCCACAAAATCAAATAATTAAAAAAACACATTACCACCATTAGCTCTTTTGATCTACTTCAGTTCTATTCATCATAGATTATATTTACACACCCTTTCAGTTAGGCCATTTTCTCAGTCTAAACAGAAACTCTTTCTACGCTGTGAATTACACAACCTCTCACCCACTCCTCCTATAGTTTTATTCTAGGGTCCTTTGGGACTGTAGGCATTAGACAAGGTCGTCCAAAGTTGCAAACCACTTTGCCGAATACAACATTCTTAGTAATATACTGTCAAAATATTCTGCATCTTCAGCAAAAATGAAGCTTACTTGCCCTCCACTTGGCCCTGGTCTGAAAATGCAAATGATGTTTATTGACTACAATTTAGCATTTAGCCCTTATCAGCGAACACCTCACAAATACTAACTTTAGTGTTCCACATGCTCGTCTGACAGTCTGACACTTATGTGTTGTACTCCCTGATAACCATATACTGTGTTGCTGTGTGTGGCTCCAGCATCATTAACTATGATACAGCTGTGTATAGGCATAATTACAGACTGCGATGAACCAGTCTGCGATCACATTGAACAGCCATTTGTCCTCAAGCTGGCTATACATTTGGCTAAAAGAACATGGCTGGAAAAGGGACGCGGTCCACTCGTCGGACGTGTATTGTTTTGTACAGATGTACATAACAATGTATATCATTACATTCCATACATTGCTGGTATGTGTATTGTCCACATGTAGGCTGTACCATTTGGTCCTGATGCTGCTTTGTTTTCAAGCTTGTTCAAATTAATATATCATTTTGTTTTTCATGCCAGATACAGAAATCTGGGAATAATTATTATAATTATGTAATGTATATTTAAGTCCAGAAGTCCGTATAAAAATCAAACGCTTTACTTCTGCATTTATTAATAAAGTGAGTAGTCTATATTTATTGACTTGTTATTGGCCAACAATGTTATTAATACATTTATGTATGGCCTCTCTTATATTAAAGCTGCTGTAGGTAGGATTTGAGAGTTGCAACCATAACTTCTAATTTAAATAAATCACGCCCTTTTCATGAGCCCACCTTCATTCTGAAGTTAAGCGCTGTGGGCGTGATGGGAGTGCTTAGGGGAGAATACGCGTAACTGAAATGTGCGTAACTGGAGGTGTGCAAAAAAGGACTTAAGCGCGAACGGGAGAATACGGCCCTATATGCGGAGCTGAAGCAGATTGGAGCGGATCTGCTTTGAATCCGCTCCCACGCAGATGTAGTGACAATTGCGTTGGGCACAAGGTGGGTATTATTTTGTTATTTCCTCTTTTATGTATTGTATACTGTAGACTGGCTTATTTATATGCCTGTGGTATTCTTACATGAGTAATCCATGTAAGAATACCACATACACATACTAAAATGTAATATCGGTCGGACAGTTTTTTCCCCATATAATTAATATGGATCAATGAGCAAAACAAAAAATAACAAGATTTGACAATCAGTCGACGATAGGCAAGACTTGTCGAATCAGATTTGACTATGTAAATTCTTAGTCGGGCACACACATAGACTAAATAAGTGGAAAAACCCTCCGTGACGTCACCCATAGATTTTCTGAAGAAGGGGTTTGAAGCCAAGTGTGCTGGCTCGGGCCGTCGTAATCTTGGCAGTGTCAGACTCCCGCCTAACTCCCGACTATGTATAATGGATGGATAAATTGATGGCTTAATGTAATTTCAACTGACGAGTTATATAAAAATTCACCCCCCGTACAGTTGTCATGAACGGGAAAACTAGCTCCTACCTACAGCACCTTTAAGTAATGTAGAGGGGAAAAAATGTATGGCTATCAGTTGATGCCCTAGAATTAGCATCAACATTGGGTGTTGAAGCAGCAATCATAAAATACCATATCATAAAATATATACATACCATAAATATATGATACAAATCATGAATATATACAAAACATACATTTTGATATAAAAGTGCACTTTATATCTAAGAAATATCTACTATATGCTCAGGCTGTTTTATTCCATAAAGCTGTCTGGTAGACTGTGGTCAGTGGCTTGTGAAGATCTTGAAATTGTACAGTTTCTCTTCTGGGACTATCCAGTAAGCCTTAGGTCTCACGGCAACAGACCTTCTCCATTGTCAGTATTATGGACTAGTGCCGGGCCAGGCAGGCGATAGCGACGGATGGCAAGGTTTATGGTCTCTTAAAGACCACACTATAAGGTCTCTCACCCCATGAGACCACCCGGAGTTCCTAAAGGTGATTTTATACTTGTGCAGATCCAAAAGGTTAATGTAATGGGGGAGATGAATACACAATAAGACAGGATGCATAGTTATAAAAAGGGAACGAGCGGCAGGATGCAGTCTCAATGGTGGAGATGGTAGAGTGAAAAAAAATTAAATAGGGGAGACTGTAAAAGGTCACATCTATACTCATTATTTATGCTATCCCTTTGTTTGGCTGCATGACAGTGTCACAGGGTGCCTTAATGAGCAGCTTTAGGCAGCAAGGTTAATAGATAGGGAGTCCCACGAGGCTTCGAAAAGAACACTGAACCCTTCACCGTCCCATTGGAGCTGCTCTGTGGCCTCCACCAGAAAATACTGGTAGTACAAGCACCGTCCAAGGATGAATGTGGGAAAACGTAAAGGCACATGGTGTTGAAAAAGAACACACTTGATTCAACTTTCCGTGAATAAGTCAAAGTTAAAAATGCATGGGGAAGGAAGCAACATAGGAAGAGCTTTAGATGGGGTTTGGAATAGAAAAGGTGCTAAATTATTTGACGAGGAGGCAACACAAAGGAAAAGATCCCTCTCCGAGAACTGCTTACCGCCTTGTCTGTATTACCACTCGATTCCCAACTCTCCTCCCCCAAATTATCTTTGTGGATGCGTTGCAATGGTCCCTTGTTTATGGCTGAGTTTATCCCATCGGAAGTCAGGATGTGTTTTGTTGTGAACAATTGACACTTGCT
Organism: Percopsis transmontana; assembly: GCA_025447815.1. NCBI lineage: Eukaryota > Metazoa > Chordata > Actinopteri > Percopsiformes > Percopsidae > Percopsis > Percopsis transmontana. Next base: position 1,426 of record JAOEHI010051974.1, on the reverse strand, counting down.
GAAAGGAAATGCCCACGTTGTGTCAAATTGAGACGTTGGGATACGAGAATAAGCTTCAGCGGACCCCCCAGCTAAATCTAAATGTAAATATTCCTATATTGTCACCCTGTATTCATACATTTATGTATTAAAGGTCACTAGCGGGCACAGCCAGAGCTGTGTGACGGAGCAGAAGGGCTTCTGACAGCAGTATTTTGTAGTTTTATGTAATTTCAGCTCCACTGTCATGCTTAAATACCTTTTTCATGTAGCTTCTTCTCATTTTGGAAACACTTCAGAGGGAAGAACAGGAAACCGTAGATGGAGTACATTCAAATTCTTTCTTCTTTCAGGCCACTAATCTGAAGCATTAGCCTCAAATAGTGCCGTTTTTTTCTCGTGTTCAAAGTGTGAATACAACAAATATTTTCCAAGGTGCATATTTTGCTTCTTTTATGTTCATGTGGGTTGCTTATGACACTACTACTACTACTACTAATTATTATTATAATTATTATTATTATTATTAAAGTACTACGTACAATTCAAAGCCACTATACGTTGTAAATACTGCAACCTGAGACTGTTTCTTTATATGCTGCTATATTCAATACAGCACTGCTCTTGGATGAAAACCTTTGGAACAACCTATTTTTAGACGGATGGGAATGCATTTTTAAATACTTTGAAAGGCTTTGACTAGATTCTTCTGTTATGTACTCATAACTCATAAATGATTACATTAACTCTAATCGCACAAATCTCAAATCAGTTACTTTTCTCCACTTAGCTCCGCTGAAACCCCTCTGTCTTTATTGTATGTTATTTGCATTTGCGCCGTGTAAGAAGTAGTACAGTATACTACTATACTACACAATAAAAATGCACTTTTCCCATCTGGGTTCAGATTTGAGCTCATGGAGGTGAAACAGCATGCGGAGAAGAAGATGCTACTGTGGATTGTTAAGTAGATGAGTCAGATACCCCGCACCACTGCATCACATTCCCACTAATGATGAAGACTCTAACACTAACAATGGCATTCCTCAACAGACTCTAGCCACCATGTTGGTTTACAACACGCTCCATTAACGCACTCTGAGACTGAATGTTTCCCTTCGCAGTTCTGCTGCTCCCATAGCGGTCTCCCATTCTAATTGGCAAGCATTCAGAGCCACTCAAAACAGCTTATATTCAAACCAACCTGCTACTTTCCGTGGCCGTTTCTGCCGGTCGCCTGCCCCCACCCCTCATCTCCATGATGCAGAGGCATTTGGCAAGGCGAGTGTCCATCTTTATCGCCCCCCCCCCATCAAACAGGACTCCCAGCAGGCCCTTACTCTTTGTAGCCTGGTGCCTGTTTTAGCTGCCCTGATAGCCAAGCAGTCCCCCATCCCCTGGGAAGATACACGGCTGTGGGTCTGGCTGAAAGTAGATTGGAGGTTTG
>JAOEHI010051973.1:0-17539 GCA_025447815.1 Percopsis transmontana | reverse complement strand
CCCCCCCCCCCCCCCACCCCCCCCCCCCCCCCCCCCCCCCCCCCCCCCCCCCCCGACCCCCCCCCCCCACCCCCCCCCCCCCCCCCCCCCCGCCCCCCGGGGGGGCGGGCCCCCCACTGAAGGGTGGACAGTGAAAGAATGACAGAGAGAATTTGTGTGACAGACAGGTGTTATCTGGCCTTCAGACAGATTAGTGTCCACAAACTCACACACTGCTAAGAGACATCTGCAAGCTGTCTCTCTCTCACACACACTAACACGCACTTTGGTAAATGGCCGGGTAATGAAGTTACACCTTAACATTTACTGTAAGTTTATTTCTTAAATTTCTGTAACTTAACAGTTCAAATCAATTTCTTTCACAGAATCAAGACAACTATTTCCTCTGTAGCCAAAATAACACTACAAAACAGAAGAAAAAAAAAGCAACAAAACTGTCCACTTAGCTCTTTAAAAAAAAAAAATCAATACATTCTCACAGGAGATGAAATGACACCGTCACACACACCATTAAACACTAACTAGGCCTACCACTAAGAAAATGCTCTACCAGCTCCGTTCAGACTGACGCACAGCTCAAACGTGTGGGTGGACTCACCAGGTTGGAGTTGGTGCCGTTGGAGTCGTCCTCTGGGAAGGGGATGTAGATGGCTAAGGCCACACAGTTAGCGAAGATGGTCATCAGAATGATGATCTCAAATGGCCTGGGGGTGGGGGGGGGGGGTTAAGGAAAAAAACACACCTGGACCACTGGAGAACAAACAACAGAAACAGTGTGAAGTTGTGCATAGCTTAGGAAAACCCTCGTCTACGCAGTGTTTCAGCTGGTAATGCCTTGGCCAATAAAATACTATTAAATACGCATGTGGCTCTGAAACACTGCCTATACTGTATCATGAAACAAAGTTCTGGCTACTGACTGTACCACAGTAAACAGTATAGAAAATCTGTATATATTGCCACCCTACGTAGATATTTTGAGACACTTAAAACACAGCATCATATATATATATATATATATATATATATAAAATGAAGATCATCTCATGGCCCCCAAAAAGCAAAAACCACTGACCTATAAAAAGGTCCCAACCCTCTCTTTGGGAACCACAAGAGTAGAATACACAGATGAGAGAATACAAAAGAGGCTAGAGCCTTTTCCTTCCAACGTGTCCTAGTCTTAGCAAGACACTGATCCCAAACTGAGCATCAGTAATAACGATGATTTATAATGTTATTTATATAGCAGTTCATTTATTATTATTTTTTACGTGTGTGTGTGTACATGAAAAGATCAAGGCGGCTTCTTCATACACAGTGAAACATGGTGGGGTAACTCATACTGTTTGACCCTGTGTGTGAGAGAGAGAGAGTGAGAGAGAGAGGAGAAAGCGGGCATTACAGTGCATGCCCTAATATGGGTGAAGCAAGGAGCAGGCCTGTCGCGTGGAAGACAGGATGTGTGTGTGTGTGTGTGTGTGTGGAAGGGGGGAGAGAGAGAAAGAGAGAGAGATAGAGAGTTTGTATTTAGAACGGACCATGGGTCCTTGAGAGGGGAGTGACCTCATTATTTTTGGCAAGAGAGAGTGAGCGAGAGAGAGAGAGAGATTCTGGAAAAGTGGGAGAGGGAGAGTAGAGGGACAATAAAAGAGAAAGACAGAATGTGAAGCAGAGACCGGGGAGGTCTGGTTTTCATCAGCACAATTACAAGCTGTCACAAGCTGTCACTTCTGTCACCTTCCCTTACTTGTGTGTCACTTCCTTCTTTCACTGGTGCTTTCTTTCTTATTTTCTAGTTGTTCTCAAAACATCTAGTTCGCCTTAAACTTAGTTAACATTGTATATTTTGGCTGGGTTTAGGTTAGTTCCCTCGTTGGGAACAGAGTATACTCTGATTAAGTTGTGGAATTCCCCCCTATGAATTTCCTGTCTATTTTGGTTGTAAACTTTTGATAGCAGGCTTTGGTTTCAGAGGTTTTCAATGCATCGATTGTTTCTAATAGTCGTAGCCCTCGTACAGAGACAAACAAACATCACACTAGGGGTCCTGCCTCTACTCCCTGATATCTGTGGCGAACATCATTGTGAATAGGAAGACATTGACATTCTGAGAGCATGACTCACAGATGGGCAAAATAAATCACCAATCCCCATGCTATGGCTTCCTGTGGTGCAGCTAATACTCTGCGAGTGTTTGGCTCTGCTACAGCTTTCACCGCAAACACCACAGTAAGGCTTGTTAAACTATTTTATCTGGCAGAGTGATACATCAAATATAATGTCTCAACATGGTAGGGATCCATGTTCAGACATTATATGTAAAGTAGCAGGCGAGTTTTAAGAAGCAATATTTTTGTAAATTTTCTACTGTGGTTATAAAGCTTTCAAATTTCACCTAAAGTTTTCAAAGCACAGCCACAGGGAGGGAAAAATCACGGCTTACTGTGGTGTTGCACATATTCTGTTTATGTTTGGATTAACAATTGACCTTATGACATTGTTGGCCACAGGACCACTGAGCTTATTCAGCCATGGGACCCAAATACATCAAATTTAATCATTCACCCTGGGACCCAGGGCTCATTAAAACACACTCTGGACAAGTGGGGACCTACCAAAAACAGCACTGTGACTTGAATCATCCTAACCCATAAATTAAGTAACCCTTGAGATTTTCTTTCATCAACAGAAGAAAAAGCACAATAGCATCTGCTAGGCTGTCCAAAGCAAATCCGTCCACTGGGGTTTTGGATGGGGGTTTGTATACTGTATCTTTGGGTTTGCACTGTATTAATCATGATTTTGACATTGAAGTAACATAAAATGACCATAATTAATGTAAAGGTATGATTCCGACCAGCCAGTCCAGCTGTTATCGCCTGCTTTTAGCTCTGTTTTACATGTCAACTATAAGACTTTGCCCTCTATCTTAGTATTTCTCTTTCTCTTTCCTGTGAGTAAAAGATTTATTAATGGAAGGAGGAGGAAAGAGAGCTTCTGGGAACATTTGAGCAAGAAATGGTACTGTGTGTTGGAACTGCAACAGGAATTCACTTACAGTAAATGTAGAAATTCTAATCTTACAATAGAAGGCACAGAGTGACTCAGCTACCTTGCTTCTGACTTGAAGAGAACAACAACTATATAAACCAGATGCTGTTTAATATGCAAGACATATAGTCCAAGGTGGATCCTACCACCTAGTTTCTCGGTCAAGACCCAAGCGGAGGCACACGGCGCAAGTCCACGGTGCAAGTCAATCTAAAGTGTGGCCAATTTCATTTTTTGCTGATTTCGGGACATATGGCGGTGGCAGTAACGGGCAGCGCAGTTGTAAAAGAGTTGGATTAGAATGAATACATTATCAGCAGGAGTGGTGGGGGCTGTCTTCAATTACGGCCAATCAAATCAACTCCTCTCATTCCCTTTAAAAGCAGCGCGCTCTCTGTCTCGTAATTTCATAATAGATGTTGAAAGTCCAGACCGGCAGAAAAGCATCTCCCGGGAGGAACTGATGTCGGGAGGTGCACAGTCGCCAAGTGTTGAAATATAGAAGCTCTAACAAACCAAATAAACCACCATGATACACGCGCATATCTTTTGTTTTGTGATTGGAAATGACAGTAGTTATTAGTTAAATTATTCACAAAATAGGCCAACATAACATACACGAAAGTGGCGTGTGCAATTTTGGATAGGTATGTGCTTAGTGCATCTTCTCCTAAAGCCCGGAAACGGAGACTCATGTTAGCAAAATATTTGGTTTTATTTGACACTAAACTAGCACTGCGCCACCTGATTTTTACTGACACACCCTCTACTGTGCCCCCCCCCCCCCATTTCAGCGCAAGCGATGCCGGGAAATTAGCAAACGCGCCCAGCCGAGAGAAAAACCTCCTTGCGGCGAACAAAATTGTCATTACGTCTGCATTAGCGCTACCGCCGGCATTGCACCGTCCGGAAACTAGAGCCCTAAATATTAAAGCTCATCTTAATGTCTAACATACTGAACTTACACCGTAGTTTGCTGTATTTCTGTACTGCAGTCTGTTATACTGTGGAATATTTACATTCCTACCAGTATCCTGTTATTGTCCAAGATATTATTCAGCCCATTTGGCTCCTGTAAACATTATACCATTTAAAATAACACTAAAAGTCTCAAATCGAGACAGTGGCGAACCTCCAGCGCAATACCAGGAATGTGCTGATGGTTATCTGCGTTAGTGAGGCCTGTATTTTCCCTGCTTGATTTATTTAGTAACATTTGCCTTATATGAATGGGCAGGAATACTTCAGATATGAACGTTGCTTTAAACAGTTTATCTTGCACGGCGTACAGCACAAAGCGTAGTTGTATAAATCCTCTGCAAAACACTGACGTTTGCGTGTGTAAATTAACTCAGTGACACGTTAGCAAAAGCATCACTTAGCATGACTTCATGCGGAGAAGCTACTAGTTAGATATGGCCTGAGCTGCCCTTCATTCTTCTCTATTGACCTTTTAATGCAGAGGTAAACCTTCAATGCTATAATTACAGACAGGCATGCGCGCACAAGAGTGTGTGCACGTGTGTGTGTGTGTGGTCTCAGACAGGTCCCATCGACCTGTTGAGAGCAGTAGCTGTTGTCATGGTAACAGAGGAGGATGAGAGAAAGATTTTAAATCTGCTCTCTCTATGGGACCCAAACACACACATATATTCCCACAGATGCATGGACATACATCCACATATCTATAGGATGTTACAAAATGCATATCTATACACTTCACAAGAAGGAATTAACTGTGCTTGAGCAAGTTTTACACGTACACCCAGCCATGCAAATACAGCCATCTATTGTACTGAAACTGCATCAATAAAGGCTATCCCAGACTAGTGATGGAACAGAGATTTCGAGATTCACGCAGACATTTCAGCCATCACTTTCAGTCTAGCAGACAGATCAGTGTATAGAAACTCAGCGTATAGACACAGCAGACAAGCAGATGTTTTTAAAACTTTTGTGTGATCATTTTAAATATATTTTGCCTGTTGCACCTCCTGAATCTTGCTGTTTCCCCCCATCTCTCCCTTCATCCACTTTCTTATTTTTTCCATCTACACCAATCAGATTGGTTATTTTGTGCCAAACAATGTTGAATTGAAATGTAGCCACGAATAAACACAACATCCAAGACTGCAAACACATTCTCCTATAGATTACTGCTAATGGTTAAAGGAAGACTTTACTCAAAACCAATGATTAATTCTGGAATGCTGTGAAGAAAGGCTGTACTCCCATCCCTTCACAGAGAATGTAGCAGTAACATTCTTCTGATACAATGGAGATAGGGGATCAAATTTGAAAAAAAAAGAAAGAAAAAATATCCCCTATAACTGTATCACAAAAGCACTACATTCTCCATGAGGGGGTGGGAGTACACCAATTTTCTTCCAGCCTACTAGGCTGTGAGGGGTGAGGAATTTCATATACTAATTATCACTTTTGATTGCCGGGTAAAACCATCTTGATTATGCATCTCCGCCTCTAGGACTCGCTTTGCATATGAGTCAGGAAACTCATATGCAAGGCAACAGTGTTTGGACAGTTGTCCCCTTGTGTTTCTTGTTCAGACTGGTTGAAGGTGGTCCAATTGTCTGCTAGAGCCTAAGCTGGAAATTCACATTCAAACGTCTGTTTAGTGATTAGTGATGGTGGTCCAAACACCTGCTAATAATATTATTGACACCTACGGGGACCGCCTGTCGGTCACTGCTGACGTGCAAAGACAAATCGTAGAGGTGGAGCTTGCAATTTCCGGATTGTTTCACCAATGTTTTTGAGGAAATGTAATTGAATTGAACCAGTTAATGTTGATTGTTATTCAGTTAATGTTAAAAACACAATATTTTTCACACTGCATTCCGCCAATACTCATCACAGCAGTTTTTTAGTCTTCCTCTCTATCAATTCTCCCCCTCTTCTTCCCTCCACTCTATACCATTGTCTTCACTCCTCTCCGCTCGTCCGTCTTTATGCCCCTTCTTTCTCTCTCCTCTGCCCTGGTTCCTTTATTCATTGAGCCCTCCTCCGCTCTCTCTACTGTTGTTTGGCTTGTTTACATTTCCTGTCCTCTTCTCCCCTGCTGTCACCACCCTAAATCACTCTCCTCCTGGTCTCTCACTCTCTCTCTCTCTCTCTCTCACAGGACTCTGGTTAATTCCATGCTCTTGTTGAGAATCGATGCTGGTGTGAACATTTCCCATGGTGCATCACTTCAACCATGACACTGGCCATTTCTCTCTTTCTCTCTCTCTCTCCCTCTTTCTCTCTCCCTCTTTCTCTCTCCCTCACCTCCCCGGTGGGAAAAACTAGTCATTATGTTTGGCAGATTAAACAAAAACAAAAACTCACCCATTAGGGAGGAGAGGAGAGGAACAGAGGAAGATGAAGGACGAGTGGATGAACAGATGAAAACAGAGAGAGGAAGAAAAGGATTTAGGGGGTACCGGGAGGGGCAGAGCAAGGGGGGAAGAGTGTTTTAGCGAAGGAAATGGAGGTGAAAGATTGACGGATAGAGCCAAGAGTGAATGCACAGAGGGATGGATAGAACAGGGGGATACAGCGGAGAGAAGACATGAATGGAGAGAGAGAGAGAGAGAGAAGGGTTTCCTGGAGAAGGTGTGAAGGAGAAAGACAATGTGTTAATTCCTCCTCTGAGGGACGGAAGAAAAAGGATAAAGATGAAAGAGAAGAGAGAAACAGAGAAAAAGGGGAGAGTGTGCCAGGAGAGAAGAAGACCAGCCTTTTTTCCAGCCTGTTTATCAACTTGGCACTAGCTGCTAGCTGTGCTAGCTTCTCGTGGCCTACAAAAAAGTCAGGAATGACGACTGGCCGTTTGGTCACTCATTAATGTATACATGATCCTGGCGCTGGGTGGCGGTTCTGGTCATTTGATGTCCTTTCTAATACAATTTCTAATTGTAAAGCATGATTTTCACATTTTATTTTGATTAACAAACTATGCTAATGGACCAAACGGTTCTCTAGCGCTCCATCTGAAATCCTTTACACCCTACAGCACACTATTAAGAAGCTCAAGAGGTGATGGGTGAAGGGTCGCACTGCATTGTGGGTTATTTGGGCTAGCATCCAGGCTCTCCACACTACGACATGTCACAGGAAGTTGAACATGCTGTTATTTTAACTGTTATTTTCGCATACTAAATAGTGTGCTAGTATGGGATTTTAGATGCAGCCACACTGTTTTGCAGGCAGCGAGGAGCTAGTGCAGCTAGAAGCTGGCACAAATAGAAGCTAGCACAACTAGCGGCAATTAGCTAAACTGTCTGGTACCCAGGCTGCGATAAAACAGAGGCTGACAACAACAAAAAAAATTCTAAGAAAGGAGGAGGAGTGTGGAGAACGATGGAAAGAAGAACGAATTGATGGAGGGACGCTTGATTGGAGATACACCCTGTGGGGAGAAGAGTGACTCATCCATGCCCTCTCCCTCATCTCTGTCTAACACTCTCTCCGTCCTTTTACTCCCCAATTCATTGTTGTTTCCTCTCATTGAATTAGGTTTAGGCCTAAGCTTTTACCACTTTCTGTCCTTTCCTATACCAAGCCTCTATCACCTACACCAGGGGTCCCAAACTCCTGGCCCAGGGTCCACTTCAAATTCTAAATTCAGGGAGGCACAGGGAAAAGCAGATCTCATTGGACAATTTCTGAGAGACTTACCTCCATCCTTCCCAGAACTGTTAAAAATGTTCAGTCAGTTAATGTGCCTTTTTGAAAGCACATATCTGTGTGAAAAACTTTTCTCAACAATAAACTTTATTATATTGCAAGTACAGGTCCAGGATTACTGATGCCCATCTTGAAGCTGTACTTAGGGTTTGGACTACAACCTCCATCAGGGCAAATTTATCTCAATTGTGTGAGAAGAAGCACTGTCAGGTGTCTGGCAAGAATTAAAACAAAACAAAAATGTGTGTGTGTGTGTTTGAACTATTCCATTTATGTTGAAATTGTTAAAAAGGTTATTGGTATGGTATGGTATTTTTATGGTTATGTTTACTACTACTAAATATGTTTAATAAAATATGTTGGTAATGGTAATAAAGTACATTTTGAGAATATTGCACTTTCTTGGAGTACGGCTCTTGCGGCCCACCTATGAGATGACCGTACCAAAAGTGGCCCCAGGGCAATTTGAGTTTGAGACCCCTGACCTACACGGTTTTGCATCCCTTATTAAGTCCAAACAAACCTGATGCAGGAATGCAAAATAGCAGCTCCAAAGGAATGTATTTGGTTATTGAAAGCATATAATATATTAGAGGTCTGTGCGGGATAGAAAGATATGCAACACCCTTCCATATCGTGTGTTATATTAGAATATATATTCCAGCGGTATTGAATGAAGGATACTTCCACTCTACGATGCTGATGCAGGCTCTGCGTATGGGGTTCTTCAGCGTGAGGCAGAGGAGGGCTCTGGGCGGGCGCGTGGCTGCCGTGGTGACGGGCTTCTTGGGCTTTGTGGCGTAGTGCTGCCTCTTCCTCTGCGTGGAGCTGACCGTGGAGATGGGACCACCCCCTCCTCCCGCCCCCAGCCCCGCCCCTCCTCCCGACGAGGGGTTGCCCATCAGCTTGGCCTGCCGAGCGGCGTCGATGGCCGCCTGCCAGCTCAGAGCCGCGCCCGGCGTGGGGATGTGCTCCGGGGCCAGGCCCACCATGCCCACGCCGGCATGGTGGGCCCCGCCCCCTCCGCCGCCATGGTTGCCACTGTGCTCGTTGGTCAGGTTGGGGGGAGCGGGGGGAGGGAGGGCGGGAGGGGGGGAGTAGTCGGAGCCTAGGGGAGAGAGGAAGGGGGGGGAGGAGAATGGAGGAAGAAATAAGTGACTGACAATAACAATAATATTAACCCAGTTTCTTGTCTTGACTTGAGCTCAATACACACTGGTCTAACAAGATGATTGACAGTTCAGTCACAGGTTTTAGGTAAAAACTAAAAAATATATGTTTTGTAACACACTCAATATTAATATTACAAAATGTATAAATACACAAACTGCACATTTAAAACAAAAACAAAACAGAAATGTGGGTTTGCCTATGGTGCGCCTTCTAATGAGAAGAGCAATACTGTGTTTTAAACTCAGGGCTGTGTAAACAGATCCAGAAGAGAACACAATTATAAAAAAAGGGTAAAATACCGTCTTGGCACATAAGATAATTATGAAATTATGAAAACATGGAAATAAAGGGGGAAAGAACCCAAGAGAGACAGAATTACAATAATCTGGGGGAGATTACTTATATCACCCAGACAAATTGTAAGAATAATTCCAAGTGAGTAAGAGTAAGGGAGAGAGAGATTATCCTGTATGCTTAGCGAGATTAGAGTTATAATATCCTCGGAGCTCTCCTCTCACAACAAGGATTCCTCAAAAGCCCTCAATCCTGGACTAGACACTTTAAAAGGGAAGTGTCATTTTCTGGGATGGCAGAAATTTGAGTTTCTTCTGTGTCAGTACAGTATGTGTAATAACACGACAGTCTGAACAGAAATACTAAAGGTTTGGCTACTGTCCCACTGTAGCACTTTAACACAGCTAAAACAGCATCAAATATACGGTTCATTTGTATGAATATAAAAATCACAAAACCGCAGCATTTCTCTAAATTGTTTAAGAGAATGTTGTCGTGAAGTTGTGAGATATCTCGCCTTGTGTGGGCAAACAAACTTCACAGGTGTTTCTCCTGATAAAGTGATGTTATGGCTAAATAAACATTTTTTCATTTAACAGTGTTTTTGTCAGTTTGTCTGTTTGTGTTTAGGTGTTCAGGAATGATAACATACCATTCATTCAAACGAAATCACAGATTTAACCTCTACATTTTATCTCTGGTAAACAATAATAATAAAACTGAAAAAGTTGGTTAAAGATGCTTGTGTACTCTATGATACAATGACATTTAAGGGGGAATTAATGACATTCATCTAACATATAACAGTTATTAGTCATAAAACATTTTTTACGTAATAACATTATTATTTCTTATCTTATAGTAGTACCGGGTGCTGAACTACTGTATCGACTCCCAGCCGAAAGGTCATGGGTTCGATCCTTGAGCTAGTTGTCTAACTCCTTCCTGCTCCTTGATAACTGTAAGTCACTGTAAGTCACTGTGGATAAAAGTGTCTGCTAAATTAAGTAATTGTAATTGGATAAGCACCACTGTGGGACTCGGGACAACAATCTCTAAATACACTGTAAAGAATTCCTTCAGACAACACGATTCACGTAATCACATTACGGCAATTTAAAAGACTGAAATCAAATTTAAACACCCCACAGCATGCAATGCTACAGTTAGAAATATTATACTGCAAAGTTGTCTAAAAGACAGTCTAAAAAAGTGTGTATATATTACTGTACGTATACATAATATTGCTTGACAGCAGAAGAGAATATAAAGTGTTAAAATTAAAATAGAACAAAATGAGGATTTAAATGTCTAGTGTGACAACAGTTTGTATATTATCTACAATCCCATTTCACTCTGAAAAAAATCGCATTCTACATACAAGTAAATGCTCTCACTAGTCGATTTGCTTTAGAAAATTTTTTTTCAGAACTTCCGGCCTTCTGTATGTATCACACACACACGGACACACACATTAATACGAATGGAAACATGAATGCACGTGGCTATATGTCCATAGGGTCACAACAAGGTGAAACCGCTATAAAATGGTAGCATTCTACAATGGAGAAATTAGACTTCACAGACTAAAGTACATTGGCTCAGCTGGACAGACAAATGCATATTTCCTAATTCAACATATTTTAGGATCTTAATCCTATTACATCCTCTCATAGACCTGAATTATTTAATTCAAAAAGCAGAAATCCCTTTAAAGTTATATTTAAACACACACACTTACAACAATAGAAATTCCCTTGAGAACCCCAGACTAAAGCAGCTCTTTAGCTTGCTAACGGCAAATGGGTAACCAGATAAACAAACAAATAAATATAACCGACTTTATGAGAAACGACTGTGTATAATGGACGTGTCCATGACTATCCGCATCATTGTGGGAACGCTAGTTTCTGTTTAAATCACGTCTGTCTTATTTACTCTTATTTTCTTTATTTAAAAACACTTTAAACACTCCCCCCCTCTCTCTCCACCATGTTGTCCTTTTTGAGTTAAGAGTCTGCATGACTGCTGTACCACAGCATCTCTCTCTCTCTCTCTCTCTCTCTCTCTCTCTCTCTCTCTCTCTCTCTCTCTTTCTTTCTCTCTCTCCCTCTCTCTCTCTCTCTCATACACACACACACAAATGCTTTCAGCTTATTGTACTGCTGTGTGATCAGTTTATCTCACACTGCCTGCCTCTCTCACCGGGTACCCCCAACCCTCCAAGTGTGTGCGTGAGTGCATGTGCATGCGTGGGTGTGTGAAGATTAGAGGCGAGCAGGAGACTTTAACACTGAGCTCTCTAATCTCTGTGTTTGACCGTCTGTCCTACTGCCTGTCAGTTTTTCCGTCTGAATAAGCTGTCTCACACACACACACACACACGGGCATGTCATATCAGTGTGTGTGTGTGTGTGTGTGTGAGAGGGAGATGTGAGAGACTATAATTCTATTAGGGATCCTTATGCTGCCGGGGGAAACGCAGCCAACTTGCAGAGTTGATTCTGAATGATGGGGAAGCCTGAGGAATGAGGGGCGAGAGAAGGAGGGAAAACATAGGGAGAGAGAAAGAGAGAACTGTGTGTGATTGGGGGGGGGGGGGGGGTGCTGATAAGAAAGCAGCCATTTCTTCTGTACATCATGAGGCTCCACAGTAGCAAACCCACTACAGTGTTAATCTGTAGTCCAGCTGTCAATAGTTGGGTAGGGGTTCTAACACAGTGAATGGAAGAACTGGTTCATAGTTAGTGTGTAGTGGTGACTCTGCTATTGGTCCATCTACTGTAGCAACAGCTGAGCTCAATCACCAATCAGCTATTGACAACATTTCTTCATTGCTGTTCTCACTTCATTCTACTTAGCTAATCTACTTAGCTACGTTGTATTTCTAAACACAGCCACTGGAACAGTACAGCATGTGTGTGTCACTATCAAGTCTGATCATGTGTATTGATTGGTGTGTGTGTGTGTGTGTGTGTGTGTGTGTGTGTGTGTGTGTGTGTGTGTGTTTATCCCTTGGTTACCATCATAATCCGTCAGTGAACTAATCCATACACCTTATCAGACATCAACTGACGATAAACTAAACACACACACACACACACACACACACAGGTGCTTATCCCAGCGAAATTGTCCTGTTCACGCTGACCTTATTTGTCTTCTGGCCTTCTCTCTCTCTCTCTCTCTCTCTCTCTCTCTCTCTCTCTCTCTCTCTCTCTCCTTCCTACTACCCTTCCTCTCTTCTTACAGTGCCTCTCCCCCTAAAACCTATAAATGTCACTCTTCTCTCCTCCACAGTAAAACGGTCTTCCTTTGACCTTTCACCCCCCGAACAAGATGCTGTAATAGCCATAAACATCCATAAACACACCTGAGCTGTATCTACACTATATTTAAGATAATAAAATGAGCAAAAATAAATATACAGCCAATATAGTCGCGTCGCCTGGGGGGGTCTCAATCCCCACTGCGGTAAAGGCCCATTTCCTCCTCTGCCAGCTCATCCCCTACCCTCTTCTCCACCCCCTATCCCCCCACCCCATAATCTTTATAGCTGTCACACCCTCCATTGGCTCGATGGCAGAGGGCAAGTTCATTTTCAGCCCTCTATCAATCTGCCACTCTTTTTCTTTCGAATTTCCTCCACGTCGGTCTCGCTCTGCCACCCCTTCCCTCGCCTCGTCCTCTGACACCTGGCTGGCCGCCGCCCCTGAACAAGAAGTTCTGCCTCAAATATCTGTGTTACATGTCATTAAATCTAGTAATGACTCTGAAGGAATTATTAAAACAAGCGGACATATCCGCCGAGGAGATGAGATTTTAGATTACAGTAGGTGGGTTATCAACCATATGGTTTAAATCGCGACCAGCCTTTCAATCACCGCTTTATCCCTCCTTTAACTCTGTGATTATACATGAAGCTGAAATCGATATTAAAGGGGTAGTGTCTATAACTGGCCACTAGGGGCAGAATGCCTGAAAAGATGCCTACAGTATGTGGTGCATGGGAGTGCAGTTTACGTTGCCAAGTTATGTTCCTTAGACGTCCACGGCACATAGTTCCTCTCAAACATTGGTTTTCATGGTAATTCGAGGCAAAAGCTAATTGTGCTGAAGGTATTGTACATGTTAACGCTACATATCCTTCTCAAAACAGAGGTTTTAAAATACAATTGTGCTATTATATAAGTACCCACTACCACTTTAAAGGTAGTGGGTACTTATACACTGGATTTTTGTCGGGAATTTCCCTGCTGGTTGTAGTAAAATAGCCTCAATAATGAACAAATTTGAATATACAGTAGTTTTTGAAGCAATCACAAGTGTGTAAAGCCTTTCTCTCTCTCTCTCTCTCGTCTCTCTCCGTCCATATGCGGCCAATATCTGGCCCAGTGAACACACCTGCTCCCTTTGACATACACACACACCTGCTCTGTCTGACAGACAGATGCACACATATACACGGTCAACACCTGCTCCCCGCATATTGAACACCAATGCCATAGTAAAGTATTTGTTTATTGACCTAAACATAGAATCTAGTTGTATCAACATCCCTTATCATTTGAAATGATATTATTTCTATCTTAAATATTGATGCCTTCCCGTAAATGCTAGGTTATTTGTGGAAACAAATAACCTAGCGTGGAAACAAATAACCGTATACTGTATATGAAAAGGATGCCACCCACAAACAATGGGATATATGCTGATATGCTGTATGATGAGGATGTATTGTATTTCTGCCTCCAAGCACAGAATCCTTTTATAGAAACATCTACACTATATTCTAGTTATCTGATGCTTCTGCAGAAAATAATCGCATTTCCGAATGCAGATTAGGTTGCACTGCTGACTTGCACAATGTGTATTTCATTGTGTGTGTCAGAAAGCGATGCAAAACTACACCTGTGACTGCCTGTAGGTTGATGTCAATGATACAGCATCGATTTTTCAGGTGAGTACATTTTGAAGAGTGTAGCATATGGGCTATTTTTGGTACATAATACTCATTTTCTGCTAGAACACCTCTGGTTCAGCCCCAGTAGGAGAAGAGAAGAGGGGGGAGGTATCGAGGTTGTAGGATATGGGGAAAGTCTACACTTTATGTGTGTCTATGGAGTAGAGAAAAACTGTGTATGAATAATGCATTTGGCTGCTGTATTCAACAAAGCATTGCTCACTGTCATCTGGTAAGAGATTATTAGATGAATCAGTCATTGATTATTTTCATCCACGAGTATTACATTCAGGGGGGGCCAAAATCTTTGCACTTTGCACGAATAAATGCTACTTTACGCAGCTATATTGTGTAGCAGTTCGTAATTTATCCACATTCGTTTGTTTTAAAGGAAAATTCTCCAAAGGTTACCTTTGAGCGGCGTGTTTTTAGAGTATTAAATCCTTGCGAAAGTCAAAGCAGCCCTCTGGCATGCTGGTTCAGCGCCTGGGCCAAACTCAACAAGGTCTTATTTTTTTTTTGTCGACAGGACACAGTGTGAATTTCCATCTGAGAATTTCGGCCTTCCGAGCGAAAAGACCTCTGACACGTAATTTAGACCAATCTGGAGCACATTACGGTACGAGTGTGGTTAAGAATTTTAAATGCATTATTTGAGATATATGTTACATTTATTTTTTTGGAAGTGAGAGGTTCTGCTCAATTTACTTTTAACTCACTCATTCTAAAAGTGGGATTTTTACAGCTGGGTACATCTTAATTCATTTACATCTGGGACGTTTAGCTAATGCTTTTATCCAGAGCTAATTAAAACTAGAAAAGCTTGTGATAAATCCTTTATCACAAGCATTACACGCAACAAATATTGTAGTACAGCTATTATGGGGAGTGTCTTCATCATGATAATGTATAGGACATTCCCATTCTACACAATTCTACATTTGTATTTAATGCTAGCAAGGAACGAAGTAGTCCTGGCTTAAATATCCCAACGATTCCTCACTGCTATTCCAAACCTACCTAGAACATACACATAAACTCAGATCAGCCAAGTTACACAGTATTTCCGTTTTGTAGACTGAAGCCATCAGCGTCACCCTGATTGCACATATTAGACAAATAGATTTAAATTACATTTACATTTACAGCATTTAGCAGACGCTTTTATCCAAAGCGACTTACAATTAGTACATTTGTCAACAATTACATGGTGCCATTACATGGAGCAGGTAGGGGTTAGGCATCTTGCTCAAGGATGCTTACAGGAAGGCCAACTCTGGGGCTCAAACCCACGACCTTCTGGCTGTGAGTCCAACACCTAGACCACTAGAGCATCCTGCACTAGACCATAGATCTCTTTATAAGGGTGAGCAGGGCAGAAAATGGCATCGCTTGCCTTTGATATACGATGTTCTACACACACATACTGTATTTGGCGTGCAGTGTAGTTCCATGGCAGATGCTGGTCTGCTATCTGTGATTAGAATCCATGAGAGAGAGAGAGAGAGAGAGAGAGAGAGAGAGAGAGAGAGAGAGAGAGAGAGAGAGAGTGATAGGGCAAGGAGGAAGACAAAATGAAGAGTAGGCCTGTTCACAATGCACCCCATCCAAACCTCTCTCTCTCACACACACACACACACACACAAACATGTGCACAGTGCAAGCAGCAGATATTAATAACTCCTTATTAATATTCATCTGCAGTGGAGAGATGTGAGGGCTGCGTAACCCAGTTACTAGCTGTCTCAACTCGTCTCTCTGCGCCGTCTCTTCACATCTATCGTCTAGGCTCTCACTCTCTCTATCAATAAGAGTATTGAAGCCACATATTCAGCACTTTAAAAAGGAGTGCGACAGTAGAATAGGCCCGTATTCCTTCATCATCACAATGGCGGGATTACAAGCTGCGACTAGCAAAGTTCAACACTCAAGGCCAGAGCCCAGATAATAGACGCTTCAACAATCAAGGCAGTGGTAAAATTACCAGGTATGATAGCGGCGGGTACAGAAATCCCGCCGCTATTTCGGTCTGTTTTATCATTCAAGATCGCTTTCTTCTTATGTACCGCTTCTTCTATTCTATCCGTATTTGTTTGACCTTCCCTACGCACTCTCCTTCTCTCTAGCATGTATAGTGGAGGCTTGCTGTAGTGGAACCTTGCTGTCATGGCTGCATATGTTTTCAATATGAAACCTCGAACCATGTCAGGATGTTATGCGCTGACCTTCACACTGTTACCTTTAGTGGAAGCTTTGAGTTAAAGGAGCACTCCCTGATTGTGTTATAGTTTACGGCTGGAGGGGCGGGGTAGAGAATGGTGCAGGCCTAGGAGCTCTGCACGGGGAGAAGTAGAGAGGAGTGCAATCCACTGGAGGAGTGCAATTAGCCGGCTGGCTAACACTGGCACATTTACAGAAATGTTAATGAATGTGCGCTGTCCTTATAAATAAATAAATAAATACTCTGCGGCCAGGGCATGCAGAGTTCCAAAGCCAAAACAACGACGTTTCGTGATGCTGCAGTTAAAACCCACAAGGACATTTGCAGACACAAATCAAGGAGTGGACTTTTGAACACTGAAAGGATCGCACCTCTTTATTTCATTGTTCTGGGCTCTCTGTTAACTTGTGTATCGATTCCCCATTCAGAGTTTGAAGTTATCACCAGCCAGCAGCCAAACAATGATGAGTGTTAGCTTTGGCTGCAAAGTGACGTTTTTGGCAGCAAATCAAGCTACCAATGGGGTGTTCGCTTCAATCCCTCAATTCCTCAAGTTGCTCTGTAAACAGATGCAACAATAATAAAATATGGAAAGGTAAGTCCTTGCCAAACATTTTCTCTTTGTGGCTCTTCAACGCACTAAAGTCTACCAACAACATTTAGCCAAATATACAATTCGATTAAAAGTGGAATCACAACTTTACACTTTTTATTTATATATACTATTTATCCCTGAGGGGAAATTCAGGTGTTACAGAAACAGTAAGACAAACAATATAAGACGAAGATATACAACACGATACATGTACATGAGCAGATATAGCTGCAATAAATAGTACTTTAGCAGAAATCTAAAGAGAAAGGGTGAGGGCGGAAATTATGCTTAGAGTGGAGAGTAGGGTTAGTCAGTACAATGTCGTCATTTGGTGTTCAGACCAGCTAAGATAATATGAGCAGAAATTATGAATGAGTAATGACTGTGGAGATTCCTTTGAGTACAGAGCCTATAGCATTGGATCTTTCAGAGGGTCTTTTCAACCACCAGTTGAAGATTTACTGGGCAGCTGCCAGCCACCTGTGTGTGTGTGTGTGTGTGTGTGTGTGTGTGTGTGTGTGTGTGTGTGTGTGTGTGTGTGTGTGTGTGTGTG